>OZ004708.1:179518442-179568442 GCA_963924515.1 Vespertilio murinus | reverse complement strand
GTGGCCAGCGGGCCGGGCCCACAGACGGCCACGCTCCTCCGTCCGCGGCCAGCCGGGCCCGGCCCATGTCCCCTTTTATTTCTCCCTTTTTTGTTTTCCTCTTTTTTCTCCTTTTTTTTAAATCTTCAAACAGATTGTTTTTCTCATTATGTTTTTATATCTACCTAAACTGTTAATTAGGCACTTAGAAGATTTTTTATTGGGGCCCGAGCGAGGCAAGCTGCTTTGTTTGCAGGCATGTACCTTGCTGCTGTTCTGTAAACACGGGCTTTTACTGCGAAAGCCGCATTTCCTGACAGTTAACTGCTGGGAGGAGGTGGCCCCCGACCGACCGACCGACCGACCGACCAACCGACCGACCGACCGACCGAGGAGGTCTCAGGTGTCCAGGCTGGTGGAGGACTCAGGGCCCTGGCCTGGTCCCAGGGGAGGAGGAGACAGAGGCGAGGCCGAGGACGTTAGCACGGCCACTCCCATGAGCTCGTTGGACACGGAGCTGCGTCGGAGCCCAGGGACCCACCGGCCGAACCCCATGACGCAGATGCCAGCAGCTGCCCCTGGACTCCGGCTTCCTCCGAGCTCGCCACCTAGCTGCGGGCCTTCCTGTTCCTGGAGCTCAACCCACCGCGTCCTCCCCTCAGGGTCTTTGCCCTGGCTGTGCCTCCTCGTGGGACACTCCCCCCAAACTCCTCACAGGGGTGACCCTTCAGCTCCTAGGACACCCCTCAGAGGAGCCGCGCCTGGCTGCCCGCCGCCTGCACTTGGCCCCCTGGCGACTCTGCTGAGCCTGCCTCGGTGTTTATTGACTCTCCACGGGGAGAGAAGCTCGAGGAGCAGAGATCTGTCCCGTTTCAGTGGTCGGCAAACTCATTCGTCCACAGAGCGGCAGACCAGCTCGCGAGCCTGGCTCGAGAGACGCAGTTTGCCAACCCCTGGTCTAGTTCAATGCACCAACCCTCCAACTAGTAGCAGGGCCTCCCACATAGCGGGCGGGCGGGCGCTCTGCAAATGAGTGAGTGAGTGAGTCAGTCAGTCAGTGAGTGAGTGAATGAATGGCATACAGACGTATGCACGAACCTTCACCAGCAGGCGCTCAGTCTCTGTTGAAAGAAGGGATGACGCGTGGGGACGTTTCCTGTGTGTTGGCTCAGTGGGTCCAGTACGTGCCAAGAACAAGTAAAAGGAAGGCGCCCCGCCCCCCAGGCCCCCCGGGGGCCCTTTCCTCTGCCACCAGCCGGCCCTTCTGCGTCAACGGAACTTCAGCAAATTCAGCCAAAACCGGTTTGGCTCACTGAAAGGTCCTGGGTTCGATTCCGGTCAAGGGCATGTCCCTTGGTTGCAGGCACATCCCCAGTAGGAGGTGTGCAAGAGGCAGCTGATGGACGATTCTCCCTCATTGATGTTTCTAACTCTCTATCCCTCTCTCTTCCTCTCTGTGAAAAATCAATAATACATATGTCCGCCGGGATGGACAGGGAGCGCGAGTCACCGTGGTGACATCACAAAAATGTCTGTGCGTCAGACAGCGAATGGGTTTATGGGGAAGACGGAGGGGGAGTTTGGGGTGAGCTCTGCATAGTGGTGAAAGCAGGGGCTCCAGAGCAGGCCTGTCCAGCCACACCCCCACACCCTGGGCAACGGCCCTGTGGATAGCACCAGGCCGGCCGGGGGCGGGGGGAGGGAGGCGCTGGAGGACACAGTGAGAGAAGCATGGAGAATCCTCACCTCTCCCTAAATATCAACTCCTAACGTAATCACCGACACGTCGGCCCACGGGCTGTTCCCGGGTCCCCCGATGGCTGGGGCCCCCTCTCTGCTGAGAACCCTGCGAGACCACCTGCCCCCGGCCCTGGTGCGAGCCAGGAGACAATGCCGTCCCCTGTAACAGAGGAGGGACCGAGGCACAGTGACTGAGTCCCACAGGGCAGAGGACCGGAACCCTGAGCCACGCGTGGAACCAGAGGAGGGCCGGGGCCTGTTCCACCAGAGGGCGATTCCAAGCCTGCTAGGTCATGGTCAGTCCGGGCGGATTCAGCCCAAGGCACAAAGGGTCCGAGTGCAAGGCTGGCCCGGGTGGGGAACGAGACCTGAAGTTTCACGTCAATTCACCTGCAGCCAGAGCCCAGGGGCTGGGCAGCACCAGGAAACGTGGAAATGACTGCCGTCCTGTGCCGTGTGCCATGTGCCATATTGTGCCATGTGCTGTCCTGTGTCGTGTGCCGTCCTGCGCCGTGTGCCGTGTGCCATGCAGGAGGCCACAAGCTGGGCCTCGCTGGAGGCTGGCCCAGCCCGGACAAGGATTTCCCATGAGCACGCCCGCCGTTTACAGAGGAGGACACAGGCTCACACTGAGGCTCAGAGCCATGGCTCGGTGTGCCCACGCTCACGGTGTCCGCCCAGGAAGGTGCGGAGCAGGCTGGAGCTCCATGGGGGCTGCAGGGCTTCTGCCTGCGATACGACGTCACGTGACAGCGGTGATGCCGAGGACAGCACCGGGCAGGCTGTCCCCCAAGCCCCGCCCAGCAAGTGGCCTCGTGTGTGGTTCTGGGCGCACCAGGTCCCTGGTCCGCCCCCTGGGCCAGCCATTCTCACGTTCTAGCTCAGCGGTCGGCAAACTCATTAGTCCACCGAGCCAAATATCAACAGCACAACGATTGAAATTTCTCTTGAGAGCCCAATTGTTTAAACTTAAACTTCTTCTAACGCCACTTCTTCAAAATAGACTCGCCCAGGCCGTGGTATTTTGTGGAGGAGCCACACTCAAGGGACCAAAGAGCCGCATGTGGCTCTCGAGTCGCAGTTCGCCGACCACAGTTCTAGGGCTAATGGGGATATTCCTAACAAGCATTAGACACACACAGACAGTAGGCACACAGGACATAACCCTTTTTTTTTTTTTTAACCACTATTCTCTTTTCCCTGTACCTCCAGTCAGTATACGCTGGGGTCACTCCCAGGTCCCAATGGAAGGAGGACAGGCAGGGAAACTGAGGCAGGCCAGCGTTATTGCATGTAGCAGAGCCAAGCCTGGCTGGATTGAGAGGTAGGGTGGGGGGTGGGAGGTGAGCACCACTGACCCGATTGCCAGCGTGGGTGCCTACTGCGCTCCCGGTCAGAGGTCCCTGCTCAGATCTGCCCTCCTGCCACTCAGCCTGGCCTGCACGGGGCTCTGGGGACACAGGGGAGTCACACCCAGACCCCGTCTTGAGGAAGCCCAGGCCGGGGGGGGGGGGAGACTGGGGAGCCCATCTAGGCACAGAGTGGCTCCATCGCTGCCAGTGCCCCGAGGACGTGTGGGCACACAGCCAGCCTCACATCCTAGCTCCTCAACCCGCCAGCTGGGTGACCGCGGGTGTGTGTCTGCACCCCTCCGTGCCTCGTCTTCCTCACGGGCCAAATGGTACCTCCTCGTGGGGATGCCAAGGTATTCAGCCAGCTGGCACCGAGTCAGCACCAGGTTTGGTCCTGCCCCCCCCAACCCCGTCCCCCGCCCCGCCCCGCCCCCCAGAGCAGGTGGCCACAACTTGGGTTGTCCACACCTGGCACAGAGCAGGGACCAGGGCCCCAAACCCACCCAGCCTCTGAGGGACCGGCTGGCCCGGAGGCCTGTGAGCCCCACAGGGTAGACACCTGTCTGCCCTCCTTGTTTCTGAAGCCCGCGCCCAGCCCAGGGAACGGGGAGGAGACAGAGGAAGGCCACTGAGACGGGTCGTGGAGAGTTTCGCCAGGGGAGTGGGGAGGGCATTGGAGGCAGAGGGGGGGCCTGGCAGAGGCAGGGGACGGGGGAGAGGCCCCTGCTCAGAAATGGGGGCCCCTGCTCGCGGGTGGGAATGAGAGGCCGGAGCGGGATGAGGTGGGGTCAGCGGTGTGCTGGTACGTTCTTCACAACCACAACCGGCTCCGTCACCATTGGTGGGGCCGGGGAATGGTGTTGCCCATTTCCACGGTGTAAATCCTCCCGCCACGGCGGATGTCAGGCTGCCGGCGTAACGCCAACCGGCTCACAAAACCCCCGTGGCTTCAACAAGCAGCCCTGGCGAGCGGGGTGAGCAGGCAGCCGGCCCCTCGCCTCTGCTCGCTCGGGGGAGGCCGTTCCCTGACATCGCCGCCTCGGTGGGCCTCCCCTCCCGCCTGAGCGGGGCGCGGGTTCCCGGGCGGAGGCCGGTCTGGCCAGGGGGTCGAAGGTCGAGTGCAGAGGCGTCCCGGCCCTCACTGCCCTCACTGCCCTCACTGCCCTCGCCTCCGTCAGGGGCGGGAGTCGGGTGCCGGGTGGGCGGTCGGAGGCTGGCCAGGCCCCCGCCCGGCCCCCTTCCCACCCGCCGCCCCCACACCAGCTGGGGGGGCAGACGGGCCCCGCCATGCGGGGGGCAGACAGGTCACCTTGGGGAGAGGGACGGGCCTGGGCGGCAGCGGGCAGAGGGGATGCTCGGAAGGCCGCAGCTGAGCACACTGATCTGAGCGGACAAGGAATCGATGGGACCGCTGTTTAGGGAGGAGATCAATAGGAATCTCGAGGTAGGGAAGGGGGGAATCACCTTTAATTGGAGTGCTCGTGCACTTGGGTCTCTGGTGGGGTCAGGGTTCACCGGACCGGACCCCTAACCCACCCGG
This sequence comes from Vespertilio murinus, assembly GCA_963924515.1. Lineage (NCBI taxonomy): Eukaryota > Metazoa > Chordata > Mammalia > Chiroptera > Vespertilionidae > Vespertilio > Vespertilio murinus. The sequence continues at coordinate 179,563,831 of OZ004708.1, read as the reverse complement.
CCCCGCCCCGGGCACCTCCCACCCGGGAAGAGCCTCGTGGTCCTCGCAGAGGCTCGAGGACCGCGGCTCCCTCGCCGGTGGGTGGGGCGGTTGGGACACCGGCCTCGTTAGCGAGGAACAAACTGCAGCCGTGCCCGGCGCCCAGCGGATCGGCCACTTGCCCCGGGTCGCACGGCTGGGAAGCCCAGGCCGGGATTTGAACCCAGGCCAGCCTGGCCCCAGAACCGGCGGCCTCAGCTGCCCCACAGGAGGGTCCAGCCCTGTGCGCTGTGTCCCAGACTGTCCTTGTCCTGTCTGGGGGAACGCACAGCACAGGGTGGGGGGTGCCCGGGAGGAGACAGGGCAGGTTCAAGCCCCGTGGGGAGAGGCCGCCCCATCGCCGTGCCCCCTAGCGCACCCATGCACACACAGGCACCCGGGCCTGTCCCGGAGGAAGAGGGGTGTTCTGGGACGGAGCCCCAGGGCCACCCAGGTTCCTAAGCAGACCCAGCGGCGGGCAGAGGCGGCTGCTGAACGGTGCCTGGCAAAGCCGCCACAGCGTGGGATGGTGGAGCCCACCCTCCCCAAGCATGCCCCTCCCCCGGGCCGGGGTGTTGGAGCCGGGCGGGACCCAGGCCCCGGGCGGGGGGCTTTCTATGGTGTCTCACGAGAGGGGCTGCCACCCAGAAGCAGAGCCGGGAGCAGGGAGGAGGAGGGCCAGCCCCAGAGTGGAATCTCCCCTTTGTTCTCAAGGCAATGCATTCATCTGAGGGCTGCTCAGACTTTGATTTACAAAAAAGACCTGGAGGAAGTTGTGGGGACGCACAGGTGAAGCCATGAGGGGAGGCGGAAGGGAGAGACTGGGGAGATGTCTCCTCTCTGTGCTTGCCTCCTCCCCAGCTCCCTGCGCCCCCTTGCTCCCCCCGAGGCCCTCTGCTTCATTACAAGGGAGGGCAAAGGGGACGGCCCAGGTCCGGGGGCTGGAAGCAGCAGCGGGTCTGAGGGGCCCGGGAGGCAAGGGAGAGGCTCAGCGAGCGGTGAGCCTGGAGGGTCGGGACGTCTGACCGGAGCCGGGTCTGGTGCCCGTGGCTCTCTCTGGACAGGGAAACTGAGGCAAACTGAGTTTAAAGGACCGAGCCAGCAAGATGGAGACCTGGTGCTAGGGAGTCCTCGCACCTCTACCTCCCTTGCTACTCCAGCCCAAGCCTGCAGGTGGCGCCACGGACGCAAGGGCGGTGCCAGGGCGTTGGAGCCCGCCAGCAGGGGCTGGGGTTCTGGATCAGCCACGGGGTCGTGGTGGCCTCTCTGAACCTCAGTCTCTTCTTCTGTGAAAAAGAGGAACCAGCCCTTCCGGACCGGCTGTTACTGGGAGGACTGGAGGACAGGTGGGCGGAGGAAGTGCTAAGGGGCGTTTGCCGAGGGGCAGAGCAGGTTTCTGGACGGACAGACAGACGGACGAGGGGACGCGCGTGGCCGAGTGGATGAAGGAATGGCTGCGTCCTGCCCGGATGGCCAGCCTGGGACAGGGGCAAGCCAAGAGACCCCCTTCCCAGGGGGGTGCCCCCACCTGCCTGGGGGACGCTCCCACCCAGGTTGGGCGCGTGGTCTGAGTGTGGACCTGGACAGGCAGCGGGCCGTCCAGGCCACAGGACCCCCAGGGACCCATGAGAGAGAGGGCAGGCCCGGCGCCCAGCCCACCCGGCCCCTCCCTCGGGACTGAGGCCGGCCCTCCCGCACCCGGGCACGCAGTGGGGAGCAGGGCTGCGCCCCCCGCCGCCTCCTCCACACCCCCACCCGGGGCCTCCTGCAGAGGGAGGCCTGGCCCGGCCCCTCCGGGTCGGGGGCTCAGCTGGAGCTCAGGCTATTGGGAGCGGCCGGCCCTGCGGCCTCAGTGAGTACAGAGCGGGGCCAGCAGCTTTCCCGGCCCGTAAAGCCTCGCTCTGGCCACTTCGCACACAGCCCGCCCTGGCCCTGGCCCTCCCCCGGCCACACACACACACACACACACACACACACACGGAAAGGGCCCAGGATTCCCCACACGTCACTCCCTGATCAGCAACCTTCAACCCCCGTTACCAGGGAAAATCTGACCCAGAAAACATGCTGAAAGCTCAGACCTTACACGCGTGCCTCGGACCTTCGGACAGCTTCATACAAGGCCATGGGCAGACAGGTCTGCACTGGTGCGGGCAAAGGCAAAAGCATGCAACCCATCACAGGCATCGCAACACGCACACGCAAGCAACACGCAAACCTGCACAGGCCGCCACGTATGCAGAAATGCAGAGGCCTGCAGACCCCTGAGCCAGTGCGCTCCGTCCCCGGATGGAGGCCCAGGCCAAGCTGCCTGCCAGCTGCCACCAGCTCTGTCCGTCCAACAGCATGCGGGGGCTGGACTCATCTTCCTGACCTCAGGTGGCCGTGGAGACGAGGGAGCCCTGAGGCCCGGTCAGGGTCACAGACAGACAGGGGCGTGGACAGGGTGAGCGTGGCAGAAACCTCGAGTCAGAGGCAGCAAATCCAGGGCCTCCCGGGAGGAGGGCTGTGGGGCCTCCCGGGGCCTCCCTGCCCCACCCTCCAAGTGGGTGCATGTGGGTGGGGGTCTGTGGGCTCTGGGAGCGCTCGTCTGCATGAGTGAGCTGGTGACTGCGCCATTTGCCCCGTGGCCCTGTCTCTGTGTCGATATTTCTGGGCGGGTATCTAAGCCTGTGGGTAACTATTTGGTCTATTTGCATATTAGGCTTTTTTATAGATAGACGAGAAGCCCAATGCACAGAAGATTCGAGCAAGAATGGGCCTTCCTTCCCCTGGCTGCTGGCACTGACTTCGCTCTGGCTGGAGCTGCCTTTCCGCCTTCCCACACTGCCCAGAGACCCCGAGTGGCTGGGGTGGTGCTGGCGCCTTTGTATGCAAATTAACCCGCCATCTTTGTTGGGTTAATTTGCATTGTCACTCCTGATTGGCTGGTGGGTGTCACAAAGGTATGGTCGGTTTGCATCTTTCCCTTTTATTAGTGTGGATGCCAGAGTCAAGCACACTGTGGGGCTGAAGGGGGAATGCAGAATCCGGGCCACGGGAGGCGTGGGCCCGAGCTGGCCCAGGAGTAGCGGGAGCCAGAGATGAGGACAGAGGGGACCCTTTTCCACTGCCCTCCCAGGTGGATCTCACTGTCCTCTTCCGCTGGGGCCTGGCTTGTGTCCAGGGCAGAAATTATGGCGGACAGCAGCCTCTTGGTTCTACATTTAAATCTTTGTTTTCGACTTCATTAAAATTAAGAGCCCCTCGTCATGAAAAGGTACCAGTAAGAGAGTGAGAAAGCAAGCCTCGGACTAAAGAACTCCCAGGAGGCAATCAGAAAAGAGAGGACCACCCCATTTCTTTAAGAAAATGGCCAAAGGACCTGACCGCGCGCCTCGCAGGATCGGACATCCGGATGACGGGTCCGCCTCGGAGAGCTGCCGGCCTCCTCGGTCACCGGGAGGCCCGCGGCCCCGCCCGGCGGCTGAGATGAAAGAACCCAGAGCAGAAGCGGGAGGCCTGGCCCGTGCGGAGGAGGGGAGGCCGGCAGGACCCCTCGGAAAACTGGCACCAGGCAGGAAAGCCGGAGAGAGGCCGGCAGAACCAAGAACACCCGCCCCAGGCATGTCCCCGGGAGAGCTGCGTCTCTGTCGGCCGTCTGCGCGCCAAAGACAGCGGCATGCTCCGACCAGCCGAGCTCGGAGCAGCCCCAACCCGGGGGCCGCGTGCCTGTCCCCGCAGGAGAGCAGGCGGTGGAGGGGGGACAGACCGCTGGGCGTGCACCGCCTGGGTCATCCCTGAAGCACAGTGGTGAGCGACAGAGCCCCACAGAGGAACATGTGGTATTTGGTCCTTTTTTTTTTTTATCCTCACCCAAGGATATTCTCCCCATTGATTTCTTGAGAGAGTAGAAGGGAGGGAGGAGAGATAGATAGATAGATAGATAGATAGATAGATAGATAGATAGAAATCAATGTGAGAGAGACGCATCCATTTCTAATTTCTAATGAAGTTGCCCCCCAAACTTGCCCCTACCGGGCTGGGGAGCCTGCCACTGAGGTACGTACCCTTGGCCAGGAATCGAACCGGCGACCCTTTGGTGCTCAGGCCCATGCTCTAACCATTGAGCAAAACCGGCCAGGGCTGCCTTTGATTCTTTTGCGACAGACATCCAGAAGGAATGAAGCCAGGTGACGGTGGCCGAACTGGTTCTGTGGGGCGGCCTGACTGGGAGGGGGTGAGCGGCCTGCCTGCTCGGGGTGTGGTTCCGGGTGCCAGCACATATAACATCCCAGGCAGCTGGGCACCCGGGTCTGGGCCCCTGGGGCATGCGCATCCCTGAGACGAGAAGGAAAAGCAAGTCTTACCTTCAGCCACCGGAGGGTCCCTGCCTGAGCTGTGGGGAGAGCGTGAGCGTCCACAGGATGGAGCGTGTGCGTGTGGACAAGAGCAGCATCCGCTCCATTTCTCTGAGGCTTCCTTTGTCAAATCGAAGGGGGGCACCGTGAGAGTGCCCACCGCAAAGGGCGAGATGAGGAGGATTCGGAGGTAACTGGGTCTGGGGCCTGGGCCGCAGCCTCTGACAGACATGGGTCCCTTTCCCTCGCCCCTCTCCCCCTCCGCCCCTCCTCCCTGCCCTCTGCCCCCCGCCCCGCCCTCAGCTCCCCGGGTCTGCCCTCTGTGACCCTCAAAGTGAAGCCCCATCACCGGATAATTTCAAATTACTTGTAGCTTTAGTTAATTAAATGTAAAATCATCGGAATAAAATTACACCTTCATTAGAAATTAACTCCCATCTCGGGCCGGGGATAATGACCCGGCTCTCTCTACCCCCTTCTTCCGAGCCGCACGCAAAATGGTCAGTTAAGCCGACGGGGAAAGAGGTTTAACGACGGCACGGCCATCACGCTTATGATTATTTAAGCACACGCTATTACCCTGGGCGGCGAGGTGCGGGCCATAAATTATCTTTGGGAGAGCCAGCCCCTGTCTGAGCCCAGACAGGCCGGGGCTGAGCATCCTGTCCCCCTGGCCCTGTCCCCCTGGCCCTGTCCCCCTGGCCCTGTCCCCTGGCCCTGTCCCCCTGGCCCTGTCCCCCTGGTCCTGTCCCCCTGGCCTTGTCCCCCTGGCCCTGTCCCCCTGGTCCTGTCCCCCTGGCCCTGTCCCCCTGGCCCTGTCCCCTGGCCCTGTCCCCCTGGCCCTGTCCCCCTGGCCCTGCCCCCTGGCCCTGTCCCCCTGGCCCTGCCCCCTGATCCTGTCCCCTGGCCCTGTCCCCCTGGCCCTGTCCCCCTGGTCCTGTCCCTCCAGCTGCCCCCAAACCTGCCTTCAGGCCCCTCGGCCCAGGCTCGGGTCAAGGCCTCAGGGTCAAGGTCTCCAGGTCACTGTGAGGGAGCTGGGTGTCCCCATCTGGTCCCTCAGCTGCTGGGAAGGGACGGTCACTCCACACAGGACAGAGCCAGGGGACAGAAAGGGTCTTTGGAAATTCGGGAGAGGCTGGAGAAAGGAGAAACGGGGCGTGTAGGGCCGGAGGGCGGGGATGGGGCAGACAGGGAGAGGAAGACTCTCGCGGAGACGTGGGACGAAGGAGTTTGGGATGGGACCAGGAGGCAAGGGGGCGGTCGGAGAAACAGGAAGTGAGACCTCGAGCAAGCAGGGTGGACACCCGGGAAGAGAAAGCGGGGACCAGACACCCTGAGAAAGAAGAGACGGCAGGGCTGCGGGTGCCGGGGCTCGGAGAACGGACCGAGGGGCCGACCGCCGGGATGTGGGGCCGTCGGCGCTGAAATCGGCCCAGTCCCGGCGAACAGGACAGGTGGCCGCCTGCCCCCAGGACCCGCCGCACCCCCTGAGCCGGGAGGGGGCCGAGGCTCAGCCAGGTGAGGTCGTTTGTCCAGCCCCGGAGGATGGAGCCGCAGACGGTGGGGGGAAAGGGAGCGAGAGGCCAGGACCGGCAAGAAGGGGAAAGAAGGCTCGAAGACAGGTGACCGCTGAGGGGCCCCTCACCTCCTAGGGTTTCCAAATTCCTCACCTCCCCACCCCTCTGCCTCCGCACAGCCCCCGCCCCGCCCCGCCCCGCCCCACCCTATAACTCTATTTCTCCTTTCTCCACCCTCTTCCTAATTTTCAAAGACCCTTTCTGTCCCAGTCTCTGTCCTGTGCCCAGTATCTCCCGTGGGCTGGAGGGAGAGGGGGCTGGAGGGCCGGGTGGGACAGCCATGCTCAGATCTCAGAGGCAGGTGGATGGGACACGTGCCAACAGGAAGCTCTCTGGGCCCTCATCACACACACACACACACACACACACACACACACGAGCACACACACGGCTGCCATACCTTCCCGCCCAAGTTCCCCGCAGTCAGCCGGACTGACTCCCCTGAAAGTCACCTCCATCTCCGGCGCGCACAGGTCAGGCGGAGATTTAGAGAGAGGGGCCCGGCGTGCGCCCAGCCCCGCTGTCCGCCGTGAGTGATGGGGGACACGTTCCGGGACATGTTTACTGTCACCCCGCGCCCCGGCCGCCCGCCCGCCTCCCCGGTAATTCACGGCCGCCCGCGGCGGGTGACGGATGCGGCCTTCACGGCGGGCGGCCGGCCACCCGTCTCCGGGAGACGCGGGAGGCTCGGCTCAGTACGGATGGGCCGCGGCGGCTCCGGCGCCTCGGAACCCGGCCGGACGCCGCGCCAGGTTCAGTAATGAAACCGCAGGGAGACCGCCCGGCCGCTGACAGCGGGACGGATGGCCGCCCGCCCGCGTGAACTTTTTACCTCCGTGCTGACCAGGAGGGAAGGGAGAGGGGCCAGGAACCGACCACCGAGCCGCTCCCTCCGGCTCCGGGTCCGAAGGCATTGCCGGGGTCGGGGTACCTGCGGGCCCGTGTCCCCACCCGTCCGGGGAGGGGCTCTCCTCGCGGGGGACCCAGGGCTCCGTGTCCCCAGCTGGAGGACGGGCACCCACGGCTGGCTGTTAGCTTTCCAGGATCCGGAGACAGCTTCAAGACACACTTCTCGGCGTTAGATGTGTGGCCCTTGTGTTTCCTTTCACCCCTTTATGTATTCTTTTTTTAAAAAAAATACATATTTCATTGACTTTTTACAGAGAGGAAGAGAGAGAGACAGAGAGTCAGAAACATCGATGAGAGAGAAACATCGACCAGCTGCCTCCTGCACACCCCCCACTGGGGATGTGCCTGCAACCAAGGTACATGCCCTTGACGGGAATCGAACCCTGGACCTTTCAGTCCGCAGACAGATGCTCTGTCCACTGAGCGAAACCGGTTTCGGCTATGTATTCTTTATTATTATTATTATTATTATTATTGATTTTTAGAGAGAAAAGCATCCATTTGCTGGTCCACTTGCTTGTGTATTTGTTGGGTGACGCTTAAAAGTGCCCTGACCAGGGATCAAACTCGCTACCCTGGGGTGTCGGTCGGTCTGTCGGGGGAACGTTATAACCAGCGGAACCACGCTGCCGGGGCCGTTCGCGTTTCCTGTAATTCACTAGGGATTGGTCCCGGGCGGCTTCCGGGGGACAAAGGAGTGGCATCGTGAGGACACATGAAACCATTCCCAGGAAACAGCCGCGGATCCTGTGCTCCGCATACCCCCTCGTCAGCCGTGGGGTCCCCTCAGAGCCTCAGTCTCCTCGTCTATAGAATGGGGGGTGCCGAAACCGGTTTGGCTCAGTGGTAGAGCATCGGTCTGCGGACTGAAAGGTCCCGGGTTCGATTCCGGTCAAGGGCATGTACATTGGTTGCGGGCACATCCCCGGTAGGGGGTGTGCAGGAGGCAGCTGGTCGATGTTTCTCTCTCATCGACGTTTCTAGCTCTCTATCTCTCTCCCTTCCTCTCTGTGAAATATCAATAAAAATATATTTTTTTAAATAAATAAAATGGGGTGTGACCACAGCACCTCATTCAAAGGGTTGTGAGGAGGAGACAGGAAAGTCCATGAGAGGAGCCCACCCTGGGCAGCCAGGCCGGAGGCGGGGGGGGGCGGGGCAGGAATGGGGGGTCAGAGAGGAGGACCAGCCTGGGACACCCAGTGGGGCCACCGCTTTGAAAGAGCAGCCGAGGCTGGGACACAGGGAGGCTGGGCCGGTCTCCGTCGGGGAGTGGGGCGTCACGGAGTTGGACAGAGGAGCCACTGATGGAGGTGCCACTGACGGAGGTGCCACTGATGGAGGTGCCACTGATGGAGGTGCCACTGACGAAGGTGCCACTGACGGAGGTGCCACTGATGGAGGTGCCACTGATGGCCTCGCCCCGGCAGCAGGCAGCAGGCGGCGGCTGGCCTGCGGGAGCAGAGCGGCGGCGGTTACTGGAGAAATAAAACCGCTTCATGTTTATGCCCCTAATGAGTGGCGATGCCTCTAAACGGGTTACCCTGGATTTTTTCTTCCCCTCTTTATGCTTTCCTGTATTTTCTAATTTTCCTGCCACGAGCGTGCATTACGTGGGTAATAGAGAAATGATAAAAGCTTTAGAAGCCAGGTGGCGGGAGGGAGGCCGCGGGGCCCGGGGTCCCGGGGGGCCGGGCGCTGAGGGGAAGCGGGCACTCCGCAGCCCAGGCCCCGGGATTCGGGGGGCTGTGGGGTGCCCGGTGCCGGCCCGGGGGGAGGGCGGAGCTAGAGAAGCGGGTCTGTGCTCGGTTTGGGTTTCATGGTTCCAGGTTCGAATCCTGAGCCCACACTCCCCCGCCGGGGAAGCCGGGTGCCCCCCGCAGGGCAGACAGAGACCAGGCGAGGGGACGAGGGGGCGAGGGAAAGGAAAGAAATCCGAGTTGCTGGCACGTGGGACCCTCTGCCTCTGCCGGGCCCGGCCATGTGCCCTGCACACGGCGTCTCCTCCAGAGCCCCCGAGCCGTGAGAAGGGCGCTCGCGGCGGCTCCGCTCTCCCGGGGACAGCCTGCGGCCCAGAGGGGCTAAGACCCTTGTTCCAGGGTGCACAGCCTCGACGTGGGAAAGCCAGGATTCGGTGCCAAGACCCCACCCTTCCCCTCTTCACAGGGTCCCGCGTGGCATCGCGATGCATCTGGGTGGGTGGCCACGAAATGCACCTCTGCTTCCCGAGCCCTGGGCAGGGGGCTCAGCCACGGCCACGTCTGATGACGGAGAAGAACGGGTGATTTTAGTGATGACCCGGTGTGGCTTCTGCCTGTGGGGAGCGGGGGGCCGGGACACACACACACACACACACACACACACACACACTCACACACTCACACACACACACTCACACACACACACACACACACACACACACACACAGGTCTCCGCAGCCAAGGCCCGCCTCCCGAGACAGCCAGTCGTTCCCCAAATAGCACGTGCGCCCCTCGGGGGCCAGGCGCCCGGCTGGGTCCTCAGTCCGGCGGGGCCTGAGGAGACCCCGTTCCGTCTCCACCGAAGCCCGGGGGCTCGTCAGGGAGAGAAACGTGGGCCAAATCTGCACAGAATCAATCATCTCCCTGCAACCTACGCCAGGGCTCCAGGCACGAGGGACGGGGTGTGGGGAGAGAGACGGGGGTGCTGGCCCCACGAGGGGACCTCAGAGCGGAGACCCAGAGGGCGACGGGGGCATCCGAGGAGGAAGGGCGGCTGCTGGAGCCGAGGGGCCCAGGCGAACGCGGGAACCTTGTCCACACTGTTGGCCATGGCCAGCCCTCTGGCCACCCTGAGCCGTCCCCGTGGGACAGACCTGCTCACACTTTCTCTCTGTGGGGTCTCTGCCCATCCACGCTGCCCCCTGCAGGCTGGGGGGGGGGTTCACCTAGAAGTTACCGGGGAGCTCCCGGGGTCACAGACCTGCCCAGATCTGCGCCCGCCCCTCCTGTACCTCATAAACTGCAGCGGGAGAGGAGAGCCGGCCCCCAGGACACTTGGGGTGCCCGGGCACAGCTGGCTGAAGGGGCTCGTGGCAGCCAGCTTCCCCCCCCTCCCCCCCCAGAAGCCCCCGACTCCGTCCCCCGGGGCCTCGCTTCTCGGCTGGAACGGCACCAACCTCGAGGCCACGGCAGAGGGGGCCCTCCCCGCCACGGCTGTGAGTGTGTTAATTAATGAATTAGCTGTTTAATTAACATAATTAAGCCTCATTATTTTCCTTGCGTCTATCGTCAATTTTCAGGCAATTAACGTGAGCGCTAGTGGGGAAGGCGGGGTCTGGGCAGCCGCCGCCGGCCGAGGACGGGACGGCCAGGCTGGGGTGACCCTCGGGGCCCGGCCCAGCCGGAAGGGGGGGGCGGGCAAAGGAGGCTCGTGTGCACGCCACGCACACCCCGAGACGGAGTGGCCCCACATCTGAGTTTGCAGACCAGCTTCCATTCACGCACTGAGCGCCAACCATGTGCCAGGACGGTGTGACCAGGACAGGCGGGGCCGGAGAAGGGAGAGGTGTCAGCCGTGCTGTGATGTGTTCCCGGGCCACTTTGGTCCCCTCGGCAGCATCCCACTGACCCCTCTGCTGTCACTCTGCCTGCTGCGAAACGTTTACCCCAACGGTCGTTTTTATTTTTATCTTTTTTAATGTATTTTTATTGATTTCAGAGAGGAAGGGAGAGAGAGAGAGAGAGAGAGAGAGAGAGAGAGAGAGAGAGAGAGAGAGAGATCAACGAGGAGGGAGAACCATTGATCGGCTGCCTCCTGCACGCCCACACTGGGGACTGAGCCTGCAACCCGGGCCTGTGCCCTGACCGGGAATCAAACCGTGACCTCCTGGTTCACAGGTTGACGCTCAACCACTGAGCCTTAACCGGTGTCTGTAAAGTGGTGACCCTCCATAGAGCCCCGGGCCCCCCGCTGCTGACCTGCCTCCACGGGACTGTGTGGTCATGACAGTCAGCGCACTGAGGTCTGGCCTTTGTCCCCGCCTGTCATTTAGCCTCGCTGTCCTCTGCTCACAGGGGGACAGGTGGGCAAAGGACTTCCTCAGATCCAGGTGCCCTGGGCCTTGGGCACGGACATGCTTTTCCCGCGTGTCCCACGTGTGCACCTGGGTTTGGGGACCTGCGTGCAGGGTTCCACGTTCACCCCTGTCCCCATTTATCCGGGTTCACTCGGCCCCCATAACCCCATCTGCTCCGATCTCTTAACATTTGATTGAAAGGCAGTAAGTTCCATTTCCCCTCCTCAATGAGTTCCTGAAAGCCATCCCGCTTTCAGGTCCTGGAAAAGAGGGAGCAGCCGGTGAGACAAAAACATCAGGAGAGGGCCGCCCTAGGAGCCACGGGAAGAGGTGCCGCCAAGCACCTCCCACGGGAAGGGCACCTGTGACCTGGTTTCTGGGGAGCATGCGGGGAGGCGTGGGGTGCAGGCAGCGGCAGCAGCAGAGACAACCCCCGGGCGTTTTGCTTCGCAGGAACAGAGACCCGGGGTCCGCGGGGGGAGACAGGGCCCCGGGAGGGTCTGTCTACAAGACGGGAGGCGTCACGCACGTGCGGGGCTGACGGAAATGATGCAACCCCAGTGAGCAAGACCCACGGTCTGGATGATGCGAATCGTCCGATTCTTCCAATGTATGTTTTCAGAATGCCCTTCCTGGACCGTTAAAACACAAACCCGGCATTTCACCCAAACCTTCCCCATGCCGTGTCTCGGCTGCCGGGGACACTGGCCACCCTTCGCCTGCGGGGCGCCCGCCCTCCACGTCCGCCTGCGTTTCACCGAGCGACGGCAAAAAGGAGACCCAAACCCTCAAAAGCTCGCCATCTTATTTTTGCAATGTTGTCCTGATAATTTTTTTTTTTTTTGCACAAATGCTAACCTTTTGTAAGGAGTGTGCCAATTGGGGGCAGAGCAACCTAAAGAGACACAGGTGAAGGTCCCAGGCTGTGAAAACGGCCCATCGGCACACGCAGGCCAAGGCATCGGGCATCCATCATGAAGGCAGATAAATAAGTAAATAACAAGAAAACGCTGGAAGTGGACCACCAGAGATCGGCTATAAAAGGGGAAGCACAATTTAGGATTTCACGACATTCGTTAGTTTTCGGCAATCTGAACCCTCTTCCTTCTAATGTTCAACTTCATTTGTTTTTAAGGTGGTGTTATTAATTTTAAGTACACTTTTTATAGAAGCGTGTCACACAGACAGGAAAATGTGCACATCCCAAGGCAGTGGCCGGCAAACTGCGGCTCTCGAGCCACATGCGGCTCTTTGGCCCCTTGAGGGTGGCTCTTCCACAAAAATGCCACGGCCTGGGCGAGTCTATTTCGAAGAAGTGGCGTTAGAAGAAGTCTAAGTTCAAAAAAATGTGGCTCTCCAAAGGAATTTCTTTTTAAAAAAAATATATTTTATTGATTTTATTACAGAGAGGAAGGGAGAGAGATAGAGAGCTAGAAACATCGATGAGAGAAACATCACACACCCCCCACCGGGGATATGCCCGAAACCAATGTACATGCCCTTGACAGGAATCAAACCCGGGACCTTCCAGTCCACAGACCGATGCTCTACCACTGAGCCAAACCGGTTTCGGCTCCAAAGGAATTTCAATCGCTGTCCTGTTGACATTTGACTAATGAGTTTGCCGACCACTGTCCTAAGGGTTTGGCCGGACCAGTTTCTACAGAGTCGAGGCAGCCATGAAGCCAGCGCCCAGGTGGACAGGGATCACGAAACACACCACCAGCCCCTCTCGGGAGGCGAACCCCTGGGCTAGCCCCACCTGGCCGCTGGTGCCTAGAATGTCCGTATAGAAGGGCCTCCAGGTGAGCCCATGGTGCCGGCCGCTTCTCCCCGACGGCGGCTCCTGGCCTGGGCCGCACCATAGAAGGTCCCGGGCTCCTTGCTGGACGGCGTCCCCGAGGGACCAGCCGCCTTTCTTCCTTCATTTCCCCCCCCCCACCCCCCACCCCGGCAGGCAGGCAGGCAGGCATTCGGTCAGGGTGGGGTTCACCTGGGCAGTGTCCCTCTGGCTTCCTTGTATGTGTGTCTTGGCATGCGTGTGCCTTGAGGAACATATGTGCACAAAAGCCGGAGCCTCGGTACCTCAAAGCTCACGGCCAGAGCAGCGTCGGGCCTGCCGGCGCTGTCCTCACGTCCTTTGGTTTCCTTATGCTTCTCATTCCTCTCTCAAGCTATCGTTTCCAGCGGGAATGACCCTGGCCTCTCCCCGCCTGGGGGCATTTCGCAGTGTCCAGAGGCACTGAGGTTGGCACCCGGGGGTGGCCTGTGGCCTCCGGTGGGTGCAGGCCGGGGCCGCTGCCGACCCTCCCGCAAGCACAGGGCGGCCCACAGCGAGGGTGGGCCGGGCTCAGGGTCAGCAGGGCCGAGGCTGAGACCCCGGCTTAATGGGAGAGGCGGCTCCCGGGGCCGAATCAGGGAGGCAGCAGTAGGGAGGGAGGGGCTGGTGATGCCAGCTCCCAACCTTATCCACACGTGGCTCTACGGGGACAGACTCGTGTGGGGCCAACGGGTCACCAAGAGCCCCGGAGGCTCCAAGGAAGAAGCCACGGGAGCCAGGACAAAGGAAGAGGGAGAACCGAGATCCACGGGCATTCAGGGTTAAGCAGGAGCGCGCCTGGTCACAAGGATGGAAGGGCATCCGGCAGAGGGAACGGCATGAGCAAAGCTACAAAGATGCGGTGGGATCGCAGAGGGGGGGGGGGCCTGGGGGCAGGAGGCAGGTTGAGCTGTTCTTGGAGGAGGAGCAGTTCTCTGCCGACAAGAACGGGCACCCACACAGGCTCACGTGCCCCAGGGCCCCGAGGAGCCGGGCGGGGAGGAGGGCAGTGGGGACAGGCAGCAGTGACGGCTCCGACAGGCAGTCAGGGTCGGACCCAGAACACGTCACAAACGCCTTGCCCTCTGACCTGCCCCCGCCCCCCGGTCCCCGCCCCCGGAGCAGAACCTCCTGGAACCAGAAGAATGGCCCTCGACCCCTCACCCCGCCACAGGCGAGCCAGCAAGGAGGTCCTGGCCCCCAGCCCAGGGAGCCCCCGGCCCCTCCACGGCCAGCGCCCCGGCCAAGCCACACTGTCCTCCGGGGGCCCCACCTCCCCTGGGGCACCTTCCAAATCCTACCCCGTGGCAGCTGCTGGAGACCTCAGTGAGCACGCGAGGACCACGGGGCTGCCCCGTGGAGACCCCACTGGCTCCCCTTCCCACAGCTTCGGGGTGCCGCTCTCCAGGGGTCTCAGCTCCCAGCGAGGCCCCTTCCCAGCGGCCGGGGACTCGCTCTGGTGGAGGGAGGCTTGGTCCCGGCCCGGGCCCTGCTCTGTCCCGGCTTCCCCGGCAGCCTGGGCGTCTCGGCCCCCAGCGGTGGGGGGACAGAGACTGTCCGCCTGGCCAGCCTTCCAGCCCCGGGCATGGAGCCCGTCCCAAAGGCCCAGGACGCCCCACAGGGCCGGGCCCCGGCCTCCCCTGGCACAGTCCACGCTGAGCCGGGCCCCGGGCCTCCCCTGGCACAGTCCACGCTGAGCCGGGTCCCCGGCCTCCCTCCCCTGGCACAGTCCACGCTGGGCCGGCCGGGCTCCGGGGCAGGGCCAGGCCCCCGGGCGCCCCCAGAGCTCGTTATCCCGTCAGCCCCGGAGCCGCACCTGCTCTCCCGGTCTCCTGCGATCTCAATTAATCCGTCCTGCCCTGATTAATTAGCAGGGTTAATTATGACGGCTGCTGCTCCCGAAGCTTGGGGAGGAAGCCCAGCCAAGTGGCGGAGGAGAGACCCAGCCGGGGTGTGGGGCGGCTCCCCACGCCGCCCCCGCGGGTGCCTGGTGCCCGCCGCCCTCCCCAGGGCCGAGGTCAGCGACCTCAACGCCCCTGGAGCCGTGGCGCCGAGGCCGGGCCCAGCAGGGCCTCGCCAATACCCTCAGGCGTCCATCGCCTGAGACGAGGGGACAAGGCCCGCGGCCGTGGGTTTGGCTCCTCCGATGGGACAGTTATGTTACCCGTGGTCGGCAAACTGCGGCTCGCGAGCCACATGAGGCTCTTTGGCCCCTGAGGGTGGCTCTTCCACAAAATACCACAGCGAGTCTGTTTTGAAGAAGTGGCGTTAGAATAAGTTTAGAAAAATGTGGCTCTCCAAAGAAATTCCAGTCGTCGTCCTGTTGCTATTTGGCTCTGGTGACTAATGAGTTTGCCGACCACTGGCCTAGGTCCTGGCTTCTGCCCGTCCGCTAGGCCACACGCTGAAGGACCCAGCACCCCAGGGCAGGGCCCCCCTCACCCATGCGGCCCTGGCTTCCTTTTGAGGGTGAACCCACCGCCCACTTCCTTATGGGCCTTTTCCCTCTAGACCCCCGGGGACAGGCTTACAGAGGGTCAAAGTCAGGTCCGCAACTCTTCTATTTTTATTTTTTTATTTTTTTAACAAGGTAATTTTCTTTTTTAAAAAAATATATTTTGTTGATATTTTACAGAGAGGAAGGGAGAGAGATAGAGAGCTAGAAACGTCGATGAGAGAGAAACATCCACCAGCTGCCTCTTGCACACCCCCACCGGGGATGTGCCCGCAACCAAGGTACATGCCCTTGGCCGGAATCGAACCCGGGACCTTTCAGTCCACAGACCAACGCTCTACCACTGAGCCAAACCGGTTTCGGCGGGTCCACCACTCTTCTGTTGTCTGGACGCCATGCATTGCCTTAGGGGCTCAGAGACCCCCCCTCCCCCACCCTTTTCCTAAACCCGAGCCCTTGGCTGAACACCAGAGCTCCAGACAGTGGCTCCGGGTGGCCCAGGCAATCCCAGCCTCTCCCTGTGGCTGAGACCTCTGAGCCTTGGCACCCAGCTCACCCCCGACCCCAGCTCACCCCTCTCCTCCGAGCTCCACACCCTGCCAGCCCGCCCGGACTCCGGGAGCCAGGACCCTCCCAAAGCACCGATGGGCACTCTGGAGTGCACAGCACCGGCCCCCCGGCCCACGCGGCACCCGCGCCCCCAGACCCCTGCGCGCGCACCCACACGCCGCGCACCCCTCTCGGCACCCATCCATTCCCCTCCCGGCCAACGCGCGATCCATTATCGCGGCCCGCGCCTGGCAAAACGTGTCATTACCTGCACCCCCGGCACTTCCCAGATCAATCCACTCCTTAAATGTAGTAATGGAGAAGAGGATTAGGTACTAGAAAACTCATTATGAAAATGGCGTGCTCAAATTCTTTAAAGGTGATATTTCATAAAATATACCGGGCCTGCCGCGCGCCTCAATCATTCTTTTTAATAGCTCCGTAGCAGCCAGAAAATAAAGTATTCATGAAGATTGAAGAAGATGATCCCATGAACTTCAATTTAATTGGTGCAAATTAAAACAATCCATCTTTCCGTGCTGTCTGTCCATCTCCAATCATCCCCGCGCCGCGCGTCCGGCACCCTGATTACAATTATCTTTTAATAGGAAAACTTGTCAGTTTTGGTGTGATTTACATAAGCTTGAGCAAACTTACGGGTATCTGATAGGGCCGTGGTGTGCGATTCCCCCTCCCCGGCTCCCCGGCTCCCCGAGGCCTCGGCGGGGGGCAGGGAGGCAGGGTGCGGGATTGGGGGCGGCGGGGACGGCTTGGGGGCGGCCCTGAGTTTACCGGGCCCCCTCAGAACCAGGGCAGCCCAGCCCCCGCCTCCTCCCGGGCTGTTCGGCCCGCCGGGCCCCAGCCTCTGACCACGGGATTCTTCCGGGACCGGGACAGCTGGGCACGGGCCCGGGCGGCCACGGCGGCCACGGTCACTGTCCAGGCCACGAACGCACCTGACCTCCCCGGAGAAGGCCGCACTCCCCCAGCGGACCTGACCGCTTCCTCTCTGCCCCCCGCCGGCACACCCGGTCCGGCCATGAAGAGGACAGACCAGGGAGACTTTCTGGGGACGAGAAGCCGGAGAGAAAGTCAGCAGAGACTGTGCGAGGCGGGGACAGGTGCTCGGCTCTCCCGGGGAGCGTGCAGCCGGGAAGACGTGGCTTCCATTAGGCAGAAACCGGCCTCCGCAGCCCCGCGTAAGGTGCAGCCGCCGGGAAGCTAGAGCTCCTCCGGCTGAACCCATAGAGATGCGGCTAGAAAGGGGGGACGGGGAGGAGGGAGGTCATTCCACCCGCATCTGTGCCGCTCGAACCCCTTCGGACACGTGTCTTCACTCATTCGTTCACTCGACAGCACAGGTAGAGCTCCCGCTACGTGCGTGTCAGGTGCTGGGGTCCGCCCAGAACCAGGCCAGCCCGCCTCCCGCCTCTCAGGCTGCATAACCCGGCGTGGCCAGCAGACAAGGAGGCAGGCGGTGATCGTGCGGCTGATAGGAGCGAAGGTGGGGGGTGAGGGAGCCTGGGGGAGCCCGGGGGAGGGGGGTCCCAGTCAAAGCTGGGCGTCCGGGACAAGACCAGAGCTGCTAAGGCCCGGCCTGAGACCTGGAGGCTGAAAGGAAGTCTTGAGAATGGGGGTGTGGGGTGGGTTGGGAACGGGGGAGGGGGGGGACTGTTCCAGAAAGAGGGGACCATCCTGGGCCACAGCCCGAGGCAAGAACACGTGCGGGCTCAGCGGGCGGCCGGTCGCAGGGCGGGGAGACAGGCCCGCACCGCGGCGCCCCGACCGCAAGCCCTCGTGCATTTTTAACGGGTTCGTAATTACACAGGCGTGCGCGGACACCTTAAGAATAGATGAACGCATGCTCACTGTGTAAAACATGGGAGCTCGGCAAGTGTGTCCCCCCCCCCCCGCCTGCCGCCACCGGCCACCCTGCCCTCGGGGGAGGGGACGCTTACCGGCCCGTGAGTCACCTTCCAGGGGTGTCCCCGCGTCGTCACACCCACCATGGGGACGCGCGGCAATGCCGAGAGCTTTTGGCTTCGTGTCGCCCAGGCCTGGGCTCCCAGTGTCCACCCAGCCGTGCTGTCCTTGGTCCCAGCAGCCCCTGGGGGGGGGGCTGTCCGGCAGCCGCGGGGGGGCCGTCCTGGGCGTGCTGCCGGCCACCTGGTGGCAGCCGGGCACCGGGGGAGGGCTCTGTCCTGTGCCCTCGGGCAAGCCCTCCCCGTCCTGGCGCCTTGGCCGTCGGTCCTGAGATGGGGCGGAAGGAGCCTGCCGTCGCTGGGGTGTGTGGGAACTCCGTGAGGCTCACTGAGCTGTGGGCTCGGGACTTGGCCCCCGGGAGGGCCTCTCCACATGCTGGCCATGGCGGTGACGCCTATGGTACCAGTGCCGCGGTCGGCAAACTGCGGCCCCTTGCGTGTGGCTCCTCCACAAAACACCACGGCCTGGGCGAGTCCATGTTGAAGAAGTGGCGCTGGAAGGAGTTTTTTAAGTTTAAAAAATGTGGCTCTCCACAGAGATTTCAGTCGTGGTACTGTGGATAGTTGGCTCTGTGGACCAGTGAGCTTGCCGACCACTGTCCAGCGTGTCCACGTGGCCCCGGCAGAGCCTTCCGGGGGCTCCAGCCGGCCTGCAGGGGCTGCACCGGCCCTGGTGCCCGGGGTCAGGGCGGGAAGTGGCAGCAGCTGCCCTCGGCCCGGCCTGCAGGCCCCTCCCCGTGGCCCCACGGGCATGCCCCACGCCCCAGCAGCCGAGGCCACCAGAGCACCAGTCCACACATGGACCACTGACTGTTTGCTCAAGTAGCCACGGCCGCCCTTGCCCGGGGGAGCCTGGCTGCTGGGGTCCAGAAATGGAGCTCCGAGGAGTCCCGTCTCCTTAGGAAGGCAGGCACAATGCTGCACACCCCGCTTTATTCACGTGGCTCCACGGGCCTCCCAGGTGGGGCGTGTTGAGCCATCAGTGGCAAGACCTTCCGCCAGCGAAAACATCAGCATTTGCTTTGTGCCGAGGCCGGCTTTGTGGCTGTGGCCCTGCGCGTCGCCGAGGGGCCCGCCCTCTTCCTTGAGCATCTTGTGAGCCCTGGCTCCTCCCCAGAGCCCCCCGAAGCAGCTCCATCGCGATCCCCGGGGACACCCGAGCTCACAACGTCCTCGTGGCTTCTCACCAGGAGGTCGGTATGGTCACGATGAATCAGACCCTGGATGGGCTCTGCAGCCGCAGCCCACCAACCCCCAAGTCTCGGTGGCTTGTGGCAGGAAAGGTGCGTGTGTCCCGTGCACCAGGCTGCCTCCCTGTGGCTGTGCCACGTGGATCAGGTGCTGACCCTGAAGGTCGTGGGGTCGGGGACAGAGAGCGATGGACACCTTCGACCTTCGCTGGACCAGACCAGCAGTGACCGCGCCACTCCGCTCCCCGCCACTGGCCAGAACTAGTCACATGGCCCCAAGCTAAGTGCAAGGGAGGCTGGGAAATGCAGAGGATCCAATGGATATTGGGGAGCCCAGGTCACGCCCCAGCTCTGCATTTGCAAATGAGGACACCCAGGCGCAGAAGTGTTAGGTAACTTGCCCGCGTTACTGAGGCTCAGAGCCACTATTACACACATGGACTCACATGTGTGTTGACCCTTACAGGCGTGCATGACAACGGCCACATGCATGCACACACATGTTCACCCAGGTAGCCTGCCCTCACCCCTGCTGGTCATAGCACTCCAAGTTCTGGGACCCAATAGTCATGCCACCCACCGCACCTTCCAGAAGCCGAGAGCAGCGGGACGGAGGAGCAGCCAGGAGGGGCTGGGGGATGGGACAGAGCCCGGGTCCCTAGGGCCGGTGGTGGGCCGGCTGAGCTGGCATCTCGGACGGACAGGCTACCTTCAGGCTGTGCACTCCTTAAACCAATGGTTGGCAAACCACGGCTCTCGAGCCACATGTGGCTCTTTGGCCCCTTGAGTGTGGCTCTTCCACAAAATACCACGTGCAGGCACACATGTCGGTGCAATTAAAACTTCGTGGCCCACGTGCAGAGGTCGGTTTCCGGCTCTCAAAAGAAATCTCAGTCGTCCTGTGGATGTTTGTTTGGCTCTGTTGACGAATGAGTTTGCCGACCACCGGTCTAGCGGGATAGTGACTAATCAGAGGGGGTATCAGGCACCAGGATCTGCAGCCTTTATAGGCCACAGAGGAAGGGAACTCAGTGGGACCCTTCCCTCCTCCCCACGTGGGAGTCCATTCTGTGGACTCTTCCCCCCTCTCCACGTGGGAGCCTATACTTGTTCTTCAATGAATCTCCACCATTGCTTCCGAAACCAGTTTGGCTCAGTGGATAGAGCATCGGTCTGTGGACTGGAAGGTCCCAGGTTCGATTCCGGTCAAGGGCATGTACCTTGGTTGCAGGCACATCCCTGGTAGGGGGTGTGCAAGAGGCAGCTGATGGATGATTCTCATCGATGTTTCTAACTCTCTATCCCTCTCCCTTCCTCTCTGTAAAAAAATTAATAACATATATTAATTTTTTTTAAAAAGAATCTCCACCGTTGCTATACGACCCTCTGTCCGCGGATTCATTCTTCGACTCTGGCGGACAAAGAATCCGGGTTCCAGCCCAAAAGTCCCGTTTCCCTTCCACTTGTCTACGCCGACTTCCTCGCGCTGCTGCTGAAGCCCGTGTTTATTCCCGAGGAGAAGAGGATCTGGGTCTTCTCCCAGAGACACCTCGTTGGGCCGGAAGAACACTCTAACGCTTTCCCTCCCCCAGCGTCCTCTCGCCCTCCCGCCACGCTGGGGCCAGGCTCTGGGAAGCCAGGGCCCCAGCCACCGCCCCTGGGCCCTTCCCCGAGCTCCGCTTCCTTTGCCGCCAAAGGTTTCTCGAGCACCGCCAAGAACGGGTACTCGGAAATAAGTATGTAAATCCTTTGTAAATGTATGCTAATTACTTATTTTTAATTATAATGTAAATAAGTAATTACTGAATAATTTTAAAGTATTTACATGGAGGGGGTGCGATTTAGACACTAACTTGTTATAAGATATAAAAACTATAAATTATACAGTAATTATGGCCCAATTTACATGCTAAGGCCAAACACAATTACGTAGCAAGAAAAATATAAACAATCAGGTAATTCCGAGGTAGTTACTGTGTAATAACCAAGCTGTTTTCTTCCCTCGGTTGACAAAGTGGGTCTGTGTTCGCTCTGGGCTCAGGGGGCCCGGGGGAGGGTGCATCCAGGAAATTGAAATCACCTTCAAGAAAACAAAAATTACAAAATAAGAGGAAAAAAGACACAATCCAAAGCTATTGAGTGGGTGGGGTATGGGTTCGGGGCTGGGGTTCAGAGGAAGTCCAGGCCACAGCACGTGGCCACGTGGCCCTGCACGGAGTGGCCCCAGCCGTCCTCTTATATATATATATATATATATATATATATTCTTTTTAAATATTTTATTGATATTTTACAGAGAGGAAGGGAGAGAGATAGAGAGCTAGAAACATTGATTGAGAGAGAAACATCGACCAGCTGCCTCTTGCACACCCCCCACCGGGGATGTGCCCGCAACCAAGGTACATGCCCTTGACCGGAATCGAACCCGGGACCTTCCAGTCCCCAGGCCGACGCTCTATCCACTGAGCCAAACCGGTTTCGGCCAGCCGTCCTCTCTTGCCTGGTCCACAGCAGGCCCCGAAACACACAAACACTACACCTCAGACCGCTGAGAGTCCCCCAGCCGCTCACCAGCAGGCCTTCCCCCCTGTGCCCTCAGCCTTAACCTTCCTGCCCGGCTAAGCCTAGCTCACTCTTCAAGTCTCCCTTGTCCTGCCTCTTCCTCCAGGAAGCCTTCCCTGACCGAATCCCCACCAGACTCCCCAAGATCTGGCCTGGAGGCCCCTCCTGGGCCTCCTCCATCAAAGCCGATCACTGTTCCTGAGATGGCCGGTTTGAGGGGGACGTTTGCCTCCCCCACCGGACTGGGAGCCCCAAGAGGTCAGAGCCCAGCCTGCCGTGGCTGTGGCTGGTCCCAATGGAGGGGCATTGGACCTGAGAGCATGGAGTCTGGTGTGTCAGCGAGATGCGGGTTCAAGCCTGGTACAGACACTCTCCAGGGTTCCCCCAGAACGATCTGGGGGGCCCTGGGCCTTACCTTAGGGAGGGGAGCCACACGCCTGCTAAAAGCCCTGGGTCCACGGTCCCCACACCGCTCCCTGTGACGGGGGCATCGCTCTCCCCGCTCTGAGCCCCGGGGACGGGGTGACGGGGTGACGGGCCAGTGGGGGGAAGGCCTGCTCCCCCCTCCTCACACAGAGGCAGCGCCCAGAGGGCCGGAGGTTTGCCGCGGTCACACGGCCGGAGCAGGTGGATTAAACCAGCCCGACTCTGGGGTCTCACCGCCCAGCTCGTGTCCCCTGCCCCCCAAATGACATAGGACGTGGCCAGCAGAGGCCGGAGCCCGCGCCCCCCGGGGCGGCCTGGGTGCCGGCCAGGCCGGGGCCGGAATCCGCCGTCCTCTCAGCGCCGCACGCAGCTCCTCCCCAGCCGGGAGCCCCGGTCCCCTGGGTAATATTTCTTTACGGCCATTGCCGGGTGCTATTCATTTTATTACACTTTGCCGTTATTTTTGTTGTTGGCGCATCAGCAATGTGGTCCATTCCGTTTTACGTGCCCGGCGTTCCAGCCGGCATGGCGCTGAGTGGCCGCGCAGTAAAGAGTCAGCTAATAAAATGCACAGCGCGGAGATGGGAAAATCAATGCCTTTGTTAATAACTCTTCGCCATCGCCCACCGCGGTCTGCCGGGCAGGGCTGGCGCCAGCGGCACCACGCAGGCTCCCCTGGGCCCTGCCCCTTGGCCCTTGCCCTCCTAAAGCAGGACCAGGCCACGAGCCCTGGCAGCCGAGCATGGATTCCCTCCCCCTGCCGAGGGGTCATTCCCGGTTCCCAAGCAAATCAGGGCGCCTCTCTGACCCCCAGTTTCTTCATCCACAGAACAGGGGTGGCAGCAGCCCCTGCCTCCCGGGGCCTGTGTGCGGATGTGGGGGGAGCCCCTGCTACCCACGATGCACCGCATGTGGCAGGCACAGGCTGGGTGAAAGAACGGAGCTGTCCACCTCACCAGGGTACAGCCACCCTGGCCACTCGCGGGCGCTTCTGTCCTGAGCCCCTCGGAGGAGAAGGGTTTCCCCTGAACGGGGCCCTCAAAGGAGGCCTGTGTTCCAGAACGCAAGCGGTAGCCCAGGGGTGGGCAAACTTTTTGACTCGAGGGCCACCATGGGTTCTTAAGCTGGACCGGAGGGCCGGAACAAAAGCAACCTGACCATGCTGGCGCTCTCATCTTGGGCTGCTGGTGAAGGAGCGGAGGGGAGAGCAAGAGAACCCTCCGCTCTTTCGGCTCCGAGGGCCGGATAGAACAGCTGAACGGGCCGGATCCGGCCTGTGGGCTGTGGTTTGCCCACAGCTGCGCTAGCTGTACTCAGACCCAAGCTGCAACTGCCCTCCACGCCCTCTCGTTCTTGACCGAACATTTCCATGGAATCCCACGGTCACTCAGCTTCCGGCCTGGGCACCCCGGCCCACATCAATCCCCTGGTCCAGTGGTCGGCAAACTGCAGCTGGAGAGCCACTCGCGGCTCTTTGGCTCCTCGGGTGTGGCTCTTCCACAAAATACCAGGAGTGGGCGTGCACTGTCAGCCGATTGAAACTTCGTGGCCCATGCGCAGAAGTCGGTTTTCGGCTCAGAAGAAACTTCAATCGTTGTTGTCAACTGTTGGTATTTGGCTCTGCTGACGAATGAGTTTGCCGGCCACTGCCCTGGTCAAAAGCCTCGGGCAGGCCTGCCTCTCGGCTTCATATATACTCACTTGCTTCGTGCTGAGTAAATGAAACCCTCACGGGCGTCCGAGGACCCGGCCCAGCACTCAGGAGACGATTCATTGGAGGTCTGGAACGAGGAGCTGGAACATGGTCGGGGCAGGGGTGGGGAACGCCAGCCCCCGGGCCCTATGAGGCCCGCAACATCTTTTGGTCTGGCCCTGCCGAGGCATTAGAAGTGAGCTGATTAAAGGTTTGACCAAATACAGCAGGCTGATTTTTATTGATTTCAGACAGGAAGGGAGAGGGAGAGAGAGACACACACACATCAATGATCAGAGAGAATCACTGATCAGCTGCCCCCTGCACGCCCCACACCGGGGATTGAGCCTGCAACCGGGCATGTGCCCTGACCGAGAATGGAACCGTGACCTCCTGGTTCATAGGTCAATGCTCAACCACTGAGCCACGCCAGCCAGGCTAGCAGGCCAATTCTCAAGTGGATCATTTTGTGTGGCCCTCAAATGATGTTATACATATCCAAATGGCCCCGGCAGAAGAAAGGTTCCCCACCCCGGATCTGGGGGTGAAGGCGGCTGTGGGAAGAGCCTGGATTCTGTCGGGGCAGCTTCCCAAGGTCTCTCCTCTCTCCCCAGCACCCCCCCACCCCCACCCCGTCCCCCTGGGCTGGTGAGGGTGGAAGGCCCCTCCTCCCTCCCCCCTCCACCTCCTCCTCCCCCACCCAGGAGGGAGCACAAACAGAGCTTAATCCCCGGCGCCTCCCTGCACACCCGGGCCCGATGCACGCCCGGCTCGGCAAATATTGGACTTTATTAATTTAATTTAATTAAACTTTATTAACCTTTATTAAAAATAAACCCTCATTAAAATTCTCATTCCCGTCTCTGGCAAAGGTGGGGGCGGGGCAGCGCCGCCTCTCCCGGCTGTTAATGTCACCTGAGCCGAGGCGGTGGCCTCCAGGGACCAGGAGCCGGGCCGGGATGGAGGGGTCAGGCGGGGTGTGTGCAGGCCCGTGTGCACTCGTGTGCGCGCTTGTGCATGTGTGTGTGTGCGCGTGCACCTGCACACTGAGCTGTGGTGGCCCTGGGCAGTGGACATGGAAGGTCAGCCCAGAGCCAGGAAGTGGGGGTGGGGATACACAGGGAAGGGGGGCGGGCGGGGAGATCTGGGCGGCTCAGGGCCAGGCCTCACTCTGCCCAGCAGCCGGTCGGTCCCCTGGCAGGTCGGGGAGCAGGAAAACCTCTGTGTCTATCACACACATCATTTTCCCCAAGAGCCATGCTTGCTCCTTTTAGAAAATTCGGGAAAATACAGAAAAGCACCAGAGAACATAAAATTCTCCGGACCCCAAATGGACTCCTGCCCCTCCGCCCTGGGGCGATCACAGTCATCACCCGATGCGGGACATCCGAAGGAACGGGACCCCTGCTCACCCTGCACCTGTCCTAGACTGCGCCCTGGGCCGGGGAACGTTTTTAACGAATTACCAAGCTAGTCCTCCTAGTGGTTCCCGCTCCCGGCACCCCCACGCCCGCCAGGGCCTGGCGCCCGAGCTGGCTCAGAGCGGGCAGTGGCTGGAAGCCGGCTGCACGCCGCTGTCCTGGGCTTTGTGTGAATCCTCTCATTTCACACACACACACACACACACACACACACACACACCAGCAGCTGGGGGCTCTGAGTAGTGCCGAGCCCATTGCCTGGAGGAGGAAACTGAGGCTCTGGGGGCAAAGGCCGGGCCAGCACAGAAACCGGAATTCCTGCACCTGCCCGCTGCCCCGGCTTCTCCCAGCAGGAGGGAGGGCGGTGGGGCGGTGTCCCCCGGGAGGGGCCGCGGGGGGCAGACCTCCCACCAGGGCCATCTGAAGCGAATGTGGGCGGGGCTTCTTGGGCGGAGCACTGGAGTGGAGGGAGGAGCACCATGGAGGGCCTGGTGCTGCCTGCACATTCGACCCTGCCCTCCCCTCTGCGTGGCGGCCAAGCCCCCTGATCAGGGACGGGCTCGGGAAGGACAAAAAGTGGGAGGGCCACTCTGCGTCCGAGGTTCCAAAGACGCTCATCGCAGTCGAGTGCTCCACCAACTGGCATCAAACCCAGAGCAGGAGGGTCCTGGGTTCAGGTTGTGGTTTGGTGGTCCCGGACGAGCTCGCACGCTGGCTCAGCCAGCAGCCGGGAGGGCCTGGCCCGGGCACGAGACAAAGACCGCCGCGGAGCGGCCCAGGCGGCTCCCTGCCGGGCGGGTCGCCCAGAGCCGCATGGCCGACAGGACCCACTGAGGCCATGAGCTCAGGAGCCCGGACCCCGAGTCCCCACAAACCCCCCGACGGGGCTCCCGTTCGTCGTTGCGTTCAGTTTAACACGACGCCCTGCCTGACCGCAGACAGCACTTTGTCCCGAAGCACCTGGGGTTCGAGGCGCCTTCCCCTCCTTTTCACTGGGCCCTGGGGGCTGGGGGAGGGGGGGTCGCAGGTGAGGGAGCAGCTTTCACCGTGACCCCAGCAGACCCTATGGGCACGGCAGCCAGAAAGCGAGGTCCCTGAGAGGCCCCCATCCTGGCAGGGGACTGGACGGCCTCTATCACCACCACACACACACACACACACACACACACACACACACACACACACACGTGCCAGGCCCCCTTGCAAACATGGAGCCCCACACGGAGGCTCTGTCACATGGGTGTGGACAAATGCAGACACCCAGGCCCCACGTGCATGCACAGGCCAGCCAGGAGAGCGGCCGTGTGCACACACACACACACACACACACACACGTACACACACACACACACACACACACACACCAGCCAGCCCCCCTGTCGCTGTGGAGACAGGGCCTGGCCACGTTGCGGAGGCTTCTGGGCCAGGCGGGGAGCGGGGAGCGGGAGGTCAGAGTGGCTCCTGCCGGGAGCCTCCTTGAGAGCCGGCCTCCGGAGTTCTGGCTCCAGACTCGCCCACAGCCGGGCCGCCGCGGAAAATAGGTCCCGGGCGTCGTCCCGGCCACTGGCCTCTGGCAGACCAGGCAGGCCGCGCTCCCCGTATTTGGTCCAGGAGCCAGCGCCGCGGATGTCAATGACCGTTTCACGAAAGAGCCGGCGTGATTTACGAGACGGACACGGGTTAGCAAAATTAACAAATATTTCCTTCGGTGAGATTTGCCCCGGCGTGCTCCCCGCAGGCGGGCCGAGGCCCATGGGCGACCCAGGGGAGCCGGCAGCCGGGGGGTGGGGGAGAGGGGGCACGAAGGCCCGGCTCTTGCTGGAGCCAATAAACGTTCACCGCAAACCCGCAGGCCGGACGAGGGGGTCCGGGAGGCCTGGCTTCACGTTCTGTTCCAGCCATTGACGGTATTTACACAGACGCCACAGCGGGGAGGGTGACCGGTGCCAGCTGGGGGCTCGGGCAGGTTTGTGCCGGGGAAACCTGGGCAGTGGGAGAGCCCAGGTCAGCTCTCAGGCTTCTCCGGGGGTGGCACCTGCCGGCGGTGTGACCTCGGGCAGGTTTACTTGCCTTTCTGAGCCTCAGTCTCCTCATCTGTAGAGTGGGAGTGCCGGGTGCCGCTGGCAGGGTGAGGTCAGAGCACAGCGGGAGCCTGGATCCGCGGTCAGGGCCCTCATGGCTGTTAATCGTAGAGGCGGCCAGAGGCCCGCCCTCTGCTGGGCCGGAGAGAAGCTCTCTAGGGCATCCAGAGCCTTTTTCACTGAGTTTGAAGTCTCCGCTGCTGTGCACGCATGAAACGCAATCCCTCAAAGATCCTACAGGGGGAGCCCTCTTGAGATTCCCATTTTCCAAAAGGGAAAACTGAGGCTCTCAAAGGCAGAGTGGCTTACCAGGGGCAGCCGGCGGGGAGCCTGGAGCTGCTCTCCCCCCGGGGCTGTGGCTCCGGGCCTCCGCCCTCGCCACCCTTTCCCGACCCCGAGAGCCCGGCCCAGCCCGCGGCAGGCAGCGGCCCTGGGAAGCCGCTCGGCTCCTCCCTGCCGTCCCGGCCGCCACCCCGGAGCCCGGGCACCCCGGCCGCCCGGAGGGTGCCGAGCCTGTGGTGGTTAAAGAACTTGGCGGGAGAACCAATCAGTTTTCCGAGGGGACTTTCCGCACGGCATTGATTTTCGCTCTCCCCACCTGGGAGTGATGTGATTTGCGGGAGAGGCGCTTCCAGAGGCAGAAGCAATCGGGTGAAATAAAAGCGTCGCCTGTGACAGGCCCATCGGGGGCTGCGGCAGGGGCTGCGGCCGGGGCTGAGCAGCGGGTGGGGGTGGGGGTGAGGGTGGGAGCCCCCCGGCCACCCTGGCACCGTCACCTCCGAGCACAGGCCTGGCCTCGGACGGCAGGCCAGGCTGTCACCGGCTCCCGGAGGCGGGCGGGCGGCGGCTCTGCCCTCCCGGGCAGGGCTTCATTGAGCGGAGCTTGGAAATGGGGACGCGCCCCCGGCCAGCTGGCCCTCCCACCCTCAGCATCCGGGCCCATCTGTCTTCATGCAGCCCCTGCCCTCACCTCCATCACCCCCTGGACCTGCGCTGGAGCAGGAGCAGAGCCTGGCCCGAGCGGGTGGTCAGCAGAGGCTGGGGAAGGTACCCGCGTCCCGTTGTGCAGACGAAGAAATGGGGGGCTCAGGAGCGTGGGGGGCCGTTCCCAAAAGGGGCAGAGCCAGAGCTCACACCCAGACCTGTCTGCCCCCCAGGCCACTGCCCTCGGCTGTCTGTCCAGGGCCTGAGTGGCAGCCGGCACGGGGAGGGGTGAGGCTCGGACGAGCATTTGGGGAGCCCTCCGACGCTGCCGGGAGGGGACGGGCCACCGGGGGCCGGTCAACGGGCTTCGGACGCGTCACAACACCGGCCCCGCCCTGCAGAGAGACACCCTCCCGCAGCGGTCGACAGACTCATGAGTCCACAGAGCCACATATCAACAGCACGACGACGACTGAAATTTCCTTCGAGAGCCACATTTTTTAAACTTAAACTTCTTCTGACGCCACTTCTTCCAAACAGACTCTCCCAGGCCATGGCGTTTTGTGGAAGAGCCACGCTCAAGGGGCCAAAGAGCCGCGTGTGGCTTGCGAACCGCAGTTTGCCGACCACAGTCCTCGCGGGAGAGACAGAACACAAAGAGATGAGTTCCTGTGGGAACAAAGGGAGAGGAGAGCAGGAGAGAGGAGGTGGCGGTATGGTGACCTTGACAGAGAGGTGAGATTCCGGCGAAGGCCTGAAGGAGGGGGGGAGGGGGCATGCAGATGCCCAAGGAAGACCGTTCCAGGGACAGAGGGAAAGCAGATGCCAAGGCCCTGGGGCAGGGGCCCCACCAGGCATCCGGGGAGCCGGGAGGTGACCCGGGCAGGGGGAGCCAGCGGGAGAGTCCGGGGCAGAGCAGGTGCAATGCTGGGCCACAGAGCAGTGTTTCCCAAACTTTTGACATAGATGTACGTACCCCTTCTATAATTTTCATAACGCTGAGTACCCCTGGTCAAAAAAAAAAGGGGTATTTTAATAACAATCAAAATATATTTATTTTTTATTTTTTTGGTACATGCCCAAAATAATAATAAACGAAAAATAAAATTATTCATAATAAAATATAAATAAAAGTTATATTACAAGTAACATTTATTTGCACGCCGGACCATCTCACGCCTCACAAGACCGTCTTGACCCGACTCATGAGAACGTAGAATTGGGCCCAGCTAAGCACAGTGCAGTGCATATCCCCACCAGACTCCGGTGCAACGCGTACCCCCACCAAACTCCTCCCGTACCCCTGGGGGTACGCGTACCACACTTTGGGAAACACTGCCATGGAGAAACGGTGGTGAGGCCCAGGGAGGCGTCTGCAAAGGAACCCATGTCGGGCCGTTTCGTCCGAATTGGCACGCAGTAAACGCTCAACTAATAGGAGTTATGATTATTGCTGCTTACAATCAGATCACTCCTCCCCCTTTTAGGGGGCAGAGGGAGCCTTAGCATCTCACCCCAAAGGTCAGGAGCCGGATTGGACTGCCTGCCCCTGCCTCAGCCTCCTGAATTTCCCGGGGCCTCGCCGGCCTCGGCCTCGAGAGTTTGGGGGGCGAGGCGATGGGGCCAGCGTCCCAGCGGCCTCCCGCCAGAGCCCCGGCTCCGGAAGAACCCGCCCCGAGAAGTTGTTAATACCTTTATTATGGGCTGCAATGTATTCACGGTATGAAAAGACATCCCATTCCTGCCCCCCGTGTCACATCTGAGATGTAGCGCAGATAAATGATATATCACCGCACGAGATCTACCGAAACCATTAGTAACCGTGACATTTTGACGTCAGATTTTAAAAAATTCCTAAGTAATCTTTTTGATTTATGAAACGCTGTCCGGGTTCATCGAGAGAGATCTCAGATTTATCACCGCCTGGTTAGAATTATTAATGATTTTCAATTTGTAAATCTGAAATCGAGAAAGTCTGTGGGCCCTGGGTGGTGAAAACTCCTGCCCGGGAAGCCCCAGCCTCCCCTCCAGCCGGAGCCCCGCGCGCTGGACGCTGCGGCCCCCCAATCCCTGCCTGTGGGCAGCATGCAAGACCGAGGGGGGATCCGCCGCAGGACCTGCTCTGGGGAGACCGATTGGAGGGGTTTCCACCCCCTTCCCGCCCCGGCCCACACAGGCCTGGGGGGCCGGAGGGATGTGGCCCCGGCAGCAGACAGCCCCTGCCCCCCCCTTGGGTCTGTCCAGGCCTCCACTCTGTTGCAGGCCCCTCGCACCACCGAGAAGCCCGGGCCAGCCCCTCCGTGCCCAGCGCAGGGGCCACACAGCCCCCCTGGCCTCCGGGCCCGCACCCTGCCCCCTCTCTGTGTCTTCCAGGGACACCCCTGCCTGTCAGTCTTATTCACCCCCAGCCCCATCAGAGCGTCCAGCTGCCCCCGGGTCTACCCGGCCCGGGGCAGAAGGCAGAGAGCAGCATGGGGGACCCCCAGATCTAGGGTCTGGTCCCCGTGGGTTCCTGTCCAGACCTGAGCCAGGCCATCACCCCAGCCAGCTCGGACACACGGTGTACCCACGGCTGCCCCCTGTGCTGAGTGTTGGAATTGCACGTCGGTCCCCGGCTTCTCCCACCGGCGGAAACAGAATTGTGGGACGGCTCCAACCTGGGGCCGAGCCCTGTGTCACCACACAGCTCCTCTCCTTCCTCTCCGCCAAGGCCGCCCAACTCAGAGCCACCACCTCCTCCACCACCAGGAGGTCTCCCAGCCTCTACCGCCCCCTTCCCCCCTCTGCCCATCCTCCCCACGTCTGCCCGAGGCCCCTGGTGTGTCACTCTCCTGCTTACACTTCCGTGGCCCCCAGGACCCTCCGGAGGAAGGGCCCCGTCCGGTTCAGCCCCCCTGAGGCCTGGAGAGAGCCAGGGGCTGAAGGAGGCCACCCAGGGCGCCACCTGGAGGACAGA
This sequence comes from Vespertilio murinus, assembly GCA_963924515.1. Lineage (NCBI taxonomy): Eukaryota > Metazoa > Chordata > Mammalia > Chiroptera > Vespertilionidae > Vespertilio > Vespertilio murinus. The sequence goes on along the minus strand of OZ004708.1, from coordinate 179,532,872 downwards.
GCCAGACCAGCACCCCTCACTCCCCCGATCAGAGGGGCTTCCACTCCCTTTCCTTCCCCGCCCCACACAGGCCGGAGAGCTGCTAGAGGGGACCAAGGGCTCCGAGCCCGGCTCCAGAGCGACCCTCCCACCTGGGTGGGGAGAAGGGGGGTGGGGTATGAAGCCCGAGGACCCTGAACAGCAGCTGGCTCCTCGGTCCATTTACCGAGACGCAGGAGCAAAACTGCTCCCCGTGGTGACAAATGCTCCCCTGACGGAGGTGTCTGGATTGGGTGCCCCTGGCCACTCGGAACGAGGAGCTGCCGAGTAATGAGCACCTACTGTGTGCAAGACCCTAGGTCTCAGCAATGCATGAGCAAGACCGCACGCAGTCCTCACACAGCCCTGTGAGGTCCCATTCCCGTTTTACAGATGGGGAGGCTGCGGCTCAGAGAGGGGAAGGTGCGTAGGCAGAGCACAGAGGATTTTTTATTATTATTAAGGTATTATTATATGTGTACGTAGCTTACCATTGCTCTTCCCACCCTCCCACCTCCCATACATGCCCTCCCTCCCCAGAGTTTTGTGTCCATTGGTTGTGCTGGTGGGATTGCAGGTTGGTGCAACCACTGTGGAGAACAGTGTGGAGCTTCCTCAAAAAACTGAAAATGGAACTCCCATTTGACCCAGTAATCCCACTCCTAGGAATATACCCCAAGAAACTAGGAACACCAATCAGAAAGGATATATGCACCCCTATGTTCATAGCAGCACAATTTACAACAGCTAGGATTTGGAAACAGCCTAGGTGCCCAGCAGCAGATGATTGGATCAGAAAACTATGGTACATCTACACTATGGAATACTATGCTGCCATAAAAAAGAAGGCATTCTCATCATTTGCAGTAACCTGGATGGAATTGGAGAGCATCATGCTGAGTGAAATAAGCCAGTCAATGAAAGAGAAACACCACATGACCTCACTCATTTATGGATATTAAAGAACATTATAAACTAATGAACAGAAAGATAGATATAGAGACAGTAAAACAACAAGCAGACTGTCAAATGACAGGGGGGTCGGGGGGTAGGGAGATCTGGGGGAGATAAGAGATCAACTGAAGGACTGGTTTTTTAGGGCAGTAACACTATTCTGAACGATGCTACCACAGTGGATACATGTTACTACACACGTGTCCATGCTCAGAGAAGGCACTACACACGTGTCCACGCCCAGAGAAGGCACAAAGCCAAGAGCGAACCTTGAGGTAAACCACGGACCTTGCGTGACAATGACGTGCAGGTGCAGACCCAGCAATGGCACCCGGGGGCCACTGAGCTCCAGGTGTCAGTTCGGGGGGCCGTGCCTGTGTCGGAAGAGGCACATAGGAACGCTATGTACTTTCTGCTCCGTGTTGCTCTGAAACTTCTCTAAAAATATAAACTCATTAATTCTTAAAAAGCCAGGGAGACCCATGGACAGTGCTGGCTGCAGGAAAAGGAGGAAGGTGGGAGCAGGAGGGAGGAGAGGGCTGCCCGGCGCCCGGTCCCAGGGTGAGGGCCTGGCTTCCCGCCGGGGGGGCCTCGGCTGGGGAGGCCAGGCCCCAGGGGATGCGGATGGAGGGAGTTCGGACAAAAGGGGACCCGGAGTTCTCAGGCGGAGGGGCCTGGTGCGCTGAGGGGGGGCCGAGCATGTTGATGGGGAACAGGGTGCCACTTTACTGAAAGGCGTTAAAGAAGAAGGTCTGGGTAGTGAAGACAGGGATCTTGCTCATCGCACTAACAGCCTCCACAACGTGGAGCTATCAGTTCTCCTGCTGTGATCCAATCAAGATCGCCACGGAACATCCTCGTGGCCCTTGGCGTGCCAATGCCGAAATTGATATAGAAATACAGGTTGTCCCCCACCACACACACACACACAACATGCACACCCACTTGGAATGGTTACACAGTCAGTGTTCATTAACACGCCTTTTCAAAATTTAAAAGAACCTACAGAAATAAGCCGTTTCTTTCGTCGACGCCTGTTTTCAAACCGATGACCGGCCCGGCCCCGCCCGGCATCGCTGAGAACGCCGAGCAGTGGAGTCACCAACAGCAAGAGCCGTTCTGCTCGGCACCTGTGTGCCCTCAGTTTGTGGACTGCTGCCGGTTTTGTACTGTACACGTTATCCTTTATGTACCCCCCGGGTGCCCCAGGTCCTGGTGGGGGGATCGCTCAGGCAGGGGTGGGGAGGAGAGGGGCAGGAACAACTCACCCTTGGTAACCAGCCTGGCGCCTGGCACGCAGCAGGTGCTCCATAAACAACTGGACATTGAACCAGACATCAGATTGCATGCCCTCACCATCTAGAGCAGTGTTTCCCAAACTTCTGACATATGTGTACCCCTTCTATAATTTTCGTAACGCTGAGTACCCCTCGTCAAAAAAAAATGGATGTATTTTAATAACAATCAAAATATATTTATTTTTTATTTTTTGGTACCTACACAAAAGAATAATAAACGAAAAATAAAATTGTTCATAATAAAATATAAATAAAAGTAATATTATAAATAACATCCATTTGCACACCGGACCATCTCACGCCTCACAAGACTGTCTTGACTTGACTCACGAGAACGTAGAATTAGGCGCAGCTAAGCACGTTGCAGTGCATATCCCCACCAAACTCCGGTGCAACGCGTACCCCCACCAAACTCTTCCCGTACCCCTGGGGGTACTCGTACCACACTTTGGGAAACACTGATCTAGACTGACATGCATGTGTTTCAGTGGACACACCCTTACAGTCACACACGTGTGTACCCCGAGCACGCACACGTCATACCCACCTGCACGCGCAGTCCCATTGTGCGGGCCGCTCCAGCCACATTCTCACGCCCAGGAAGGCTGCCTCCTGCACAAAGCTCATTTATTTTGATTTATGAACGCTACAGGAAGAAACCTGAGCATCTTCCTGGGGACTCTGTGATCCTGACACAGGTCCCACGATATTGCTTTTCTCCCCTGGTTACCTGAAATTAGCAGAGTAATTCGGGATCTGCATCTTTATTTAAAAGAAAAAACTGTAGATGCAGAATTATAAAAATTTAATATGCTCCCAGGAAAATGAAAAATGAGAGGTTGTGATCTCGTCTAACACTTTCAAATGTGTTTATTAATTCATGTTTTAAATCATAAGTTTCATTCGGTGAGAGCCATGCGCAGCAATAAGCCCGTTTTAAAATATTAATGAATAAACAATATTTCTCTATTGAAATATAACATGCTTCTTTGAACAATGGACCACCAGTAATAAATCAAAACCAGGAGAAAATTGCATTTCATATTTAATACAAGTTGAACTCTGCCTTTTTATAAATGATATCTTTTTTGTTTAATTGGCGTCAGTTCAGATCTAGCAGATTGCTAATAAAATTCTGGATTTCCATATTTAATGATGCGTACAGTTTCTGCTGAAATTTTACCAAGGGGGAAAAAAAAAGAATCAGCCTTTTATTATCTCCTTAGATGGTGGTGAGAGGTGAATCGGAGGCCTCAGCCCCGCCTCGGGGGCTGGAGCAGGGGGACCCCCGAGGCCTCGCCCCGCCCAGGACTCGCCCCTGTCACACGGGACACCCGTGGCCGCCCCACTGCTGGCCGGAAGTGCTCATTCTGCGCAGGGGCCAGAGGCCGGGAGTCCATGGTGATGTGGGACACCGCGGAGCGATGGCGGTGAGAGGAGAGCACAGCCTTCCCACGGGCCAAGCAGCACACGAACACACAGCAGCTCACTTAACCTTCACGGCATCCTTATGAGGGAGGGAGGAGCAAAGCTCCCATTTCACAGATGGGAACACTGAGGCCACAGGGAGAGGAGGGGAACATGCCCGAGGTCACACACAGCTGGGAGGTGGCAGGACGTAGCCTGACTCCAAAGTCCTAGCTCCTCACACCCCATCGCGCTGCTGGGAGGGAGAGGGCTCCCAGGAAGCCAGGAGACCCGGGTTTTCTCAACATGGAGCTCTAGCGCCTAGGACAGGAGCGGGCGTCTGAGAGCAAGTCACACCCCAGGGCCCGCCGAGGACGAATAGGTAATGAGAGCAGGTAACGAAATAGGTAACAAAACCGGTTTGGCTCAGTGGATAGAGCGTCGGTCTGCGGACTGAAAGGTCCCGGGTTTGATTCCAGTCAAGGGCATGTACCTTGGTTGCGGGCACATCCCCGGTGGGGGGTGTGCAGGAGGCAGCTGATTGATGTTTCTCTCTCATCGATGTTTCTAACTCTGTCCCTCTCTCTTCCTCTCTGCAAAAAATCAATAAAATATATTTTAAAAAAATAAAAATATAAATATAAAATAAAAAAGGTAATGAGAGCAGCCAACCGGGCGCCTGCTCCATGCAGCCACGGTCACTAAACCGACTTGCTTGGTCCCCTCTACAGTGCTGGGAGGCTGGTGCTTGGCAGTGAGGGAAACTGAGGCAGAGGGAGGCTACGTGACTTGCCGAGGGACACATAGTAGGTATGAAGCAGAGCCGGACCCCGCCCCCCGCCCGGGGCGTCCTCACCAGGAGCCCGCGTTCCTGAGCGCTCGGCTCTGGTGACCCCGGGGCCTCGTTTCGTCTCTGATGGGCCGGTGTCCGCTTGGCCGGAGGCGCGGCTCCCGGCAGCGCGCCTGGCGGGCCCGGCCGGAAGCAGGACCCACGCACCTGGGCTAAGACCGTGATGCTCAGTGGTCAGCGGAGGGATGTCAGGCTCACCGTCCCGGCCCAGCGGGGACCGGCGGCCTAAACCGGCCGTTGGCCTGAAGTGGACACAGCAGCCTTCCTCGGGGTCCCAAGCCAGTGTCCCCGAGGACGCGGGGCTGGCTGTCCCTGTCCCGGCTCAGGTCCCACCCCCCCCATCCCCCCACCCCTCCCCACCCCCTCCCCACCCCCACCCCCGCTCACAGACAGCGAGACCGCCCGGCGCGGGGCGAAAGGGACACCTCGGCAAAGGGCGCAGACCGTTAACAACGTGGGTGTGGGCTTCGGAAACACCCAAATCGTATGTGCATTTGGCCAAGTGGCTTCAGGTGCCTCACCTGTGAATAGAGACGACGAGAGAACCTTCTCAGGAGGCCGCTGGGAGGGTTTGGAGAGTCTGGGACCCTCAGCTCTGCCTTCTGCTCGCCATGCCTCCGGGCTTTGCACATGCCCTCCCCTTGTCCGGGCCACCCCGTGCCTGGACCCCCACCCACCTCAGTCCTCCTCTTCCTCCTCCTCCTCCTCCTCCTTTAGGTCTCTGAGTTGATGTCTACAGTCTGGTTTTCACTGTTCCCGAGGTAAAGGCAGGGCCTGGCCCCCGTTGGAGGGCACAGTGGTCTGGGCTCGGCCGTAGAGGACAGCCGTTCGCCAGGGAGGCGGGTACACAGAGGACGTTCCGAGAAGAAGGGAGGAGACAGGCTCAGAGAGGTTCACTCCCTCCCCTAGGTCACCCAGCGGGTAGGAGGCGGGCCAGGATTCACATCCATGCCTGGACGTGAGATCTGCTCGCACCCAGAGTGGGCTGTGTGGGCAGAGGGCTAAGGGGCCAGGGGCCAGAGCTGGGCAGAACCTGGGACTCGGATAGGCAGCCACGGGGCACAGGCAGAACTCTACCCAAAGTAACGTGCGTGCGCGCAGGGAGCATGCCCAGGCGCGCTCAGCTCTGCCCAGCCTCTGACGGCCACCCCAGTCCGCCGAGGCTGCAGCGCCAGGCCCAGCCAGGGTGCATGGCTCTGCCTGTCCCCCACCCAACCTTGTGATCCACAGGCAGAGCCACCAAATCTGTGTGCACACTGCAGGACGCACACCCCGGGGCCAGGCATAGAGGCCGAGGCGGGAGAGAGGCGAGCGCCCAGAGGGGGCCACCTCGTCCCGCAGGGCCTGGCGCCGGAGGCCGGATGGCTCGCGTCCAGACGCCGCTGTCCACGCCACGGGGAGGGGGCCTCCACAGGGCAAACCCCGGCTGTGGGGGATTACGGACAGGCAGTGTCCACGCTGAGCCTCGGAGCTCCCACCTGGAATCGGGGTGACACTATCGCCCGTCCCAGGGGGCGCCACGGGCATCAGGTACGGGAATACTCAAAGGGCCTGGCCAGCGGCTGATCCAGAGACGCTCCATGTCAGCTTCTCCGGGCGCGACACGCTCATGACACCAACACACGACCCCGCCTGGGAGACATCCCCACGTGGCTTCCCACCCAGGACGGGGCCCCCCCACCCCTCTCAGCGGGGCTGACGGGAGGCGGCTGCTCCGTCCAGGTCCAGGCCACGGAGAGGTTCTAACCTGGTTCGCAAGGCCGCCCGGTCCTCTGCAGAGGGGCCCGCCCAGCTCGTGTGCCTCCCTCCGTGTGGGAGGCTGGCCCCGCCCACCGAGAGGAGCTGCTCGGCACCTGGGCTCCACTCCGCGGACAGACCGCTCATCTCCTCCCGCGAGCACCCCTGTGCCCTGTGCGTCCGCGGGGACAGGCCTCAGCCCGTGACTGGGCGTCCCGGTGGTCTCCCTCTGCTTTCTCTGTGACCTTGAGAATGAGCGGTGAGTCCCCCCTTCTCGGCTCGGGGTCCAGCAACCCGCCAGGCCTTTCCCACTCTACCCTCACCACGCATTTGCTTTGCTTTCTGAACAAGGCCTGCAGTCTGGCTTCGTTCCTCCCTGGGTCTCACCTGAGCCGGAAAAGGTACCTGGGGAAACCTAGTAAATCAACACATCCCATCCAATTTGGAGTGAGGCTGCCTGCCTTCCATCCCCAACCTTGTGATCCACAGGCAGAGCCACCGAATCTGTGGCACAGGTGGCACATACATAGCACTTCATACACGAGGCCACTGGGGGCTTGTGCTGCGTCCCAGTGGCCTCGTGTATGAAGTGAGGATGCTTCTGCCTTCCCCCAACTCCACCAGCAACAAGAGAACACATACGCCTCCACATTTTTATTCCCAGGACAAAGCCTTCGCCTCCCACCCCTCAAGGGCTGCTGGCCGAGGTGTAATTCTCCAACCGACACTGGTACACGCTTCTCTCAGCAGGCCTGAGGTCCACCCTGAGGCGGTCCTTAGGAAGTGTTTCTGGACATTGAAGAAGAAGACGTATGTGTGTGTGTGTGTGTGTGTGTGTGTGTGTGTGTGTGCGTGTGTCTGGTGTCCACGGGGTACTTTTGCAAATCCACACAGCATAGAGGCGGTTTTATGTAAAAGATAAGAAAGGCTGACCCACGTGCTAATTGAATCATGCAAATAGCCACTTAGCCAGGGAGAGGCTCCTGCAGGCAGAGAGCCCGCGCGAGGGAGGACAGCTTTGGAGGGCCATCTATTTCATGAAGTTGACTCTCCACAAACGTAACTGGCTCAAGATTAATGGGAATGGTGGCCCTCGACCTTGTTTTGCCTGGTTCCACCAACTGCAACAGTAAAAACAGTTGTATTTATCATAGACAATTTGCGGCAACTGATTAACATTAATTTGATTTCCTGTGAGTCAATTTCCTTGAGATATATAGCAAACAGGCCAATTACCTGCTATTAACTTCTTTTATTATAAAGATTTAGGTATCAGCGACAGATGTGTATGTGCATATGTGGAATTTCCAACCATTTGAATAACACAAAAACAATGTTTAATCTAGTTAAAGGATTTCTAGTTGGTCTTACATTTTACAAGTTTAGAGTCTTTTTAAACGCTATGATAAGGCCCTAGCTGGATAGTTCAGTTGGTTAGAGCAGTGGTCAGCAAACTCATTAGTCAACAGAGCCAAATATCAAACAGTACAACAACGATTGAAATTTCTTTTGAGAGCCAAATTTATTAAACTTAAATTTCTTCTAGTGCCACTTCTTCAAAATAGGCTCGCCCAGGCCGAGGTATTTTGTGGAAGAGCCACACTCAAGGGGCCAAAGAGCCGCATGTGGCTCTCGAGCCGCAGTTTGCCGACCACGGGGTCCTATCATCTGGATACATCAAGGTTGTAGGTTCAACCAACCAATGAATACATAAGTAAATGGACAACAAATAAATGTTTCTCTCCCCAATAAAAAATGTGTTAAGTTGCAGGTTTCACACATACACACACACACACACACACACACACACACACACAGCATCTGAGGCTTACTCTTTCCAAACTTTTGCTTGTTTTTAACTGATATCTCACAGAAGTTATAAAAATGAAATGAGTGTGACAAGACTGGTTATTTTTAAAATGTTACAACGAAGTTTTTTCCCCTCTAGCAAGTGCCAACTGCATCATTAGGTCAGGATGGAGTGTGAGCTCCAAGGGTAGGCACCCAGGTTCAAACATGGCCCCTTGTTGTCAGAGGTGTGTGGCCTGTGGAATTTGCTTAGTTAGCCTCTACGAGCTTTAGTTTCCCAAGCATGGAAATGGAAGTATTCCTTGAGGCGTGCTCAGAGCACAAGGATCGGGACAGGGAACAGCAGCCGGCAACTAGCCAGGAGCCTGCACAGAGCTGTCAGCTGGTGGGCTGTTCCATCCCGCCAGCACCACGTCACCTCAAAGTGCCCCCCTCACAGGCCCGCCCTGGGCAGGCTCTCCCCTGCCCCTGTCTTGGCTGGTTCATGCGGTGGTGTAAGAAACGGCATCAACATTTAATCATGAAAGCAAAAAGTTTATTCATGTTTGAAACTACATATAACTACCACGAGGAAGACTTTTTCAATCCAGGGTGTAATCCAGTTAGAAAGGAACACGAAACGCTTTTAATACATTAGAATCACCGCCACAAATTATTTTCATGACTCAATCAGTTTCAGAATCGCATACAATACAAAAAGAGAGAAAGGGGGGCCCCATCACACAGGGTGAAATATACAGTACTGAATACCGAAACCCAAATGCATCACAATTAGTCGCCGCTTTTTTTTTTTTTTTTTGCATGAATTAGTAACAAGATGAAGAACATTCAAAATGTTTCTCAGTATTTACAACAGTTTTACTGATTCTGTGTTAAAGACCCAATGTTTCCACTCTCGGTTTTTTAAAAGTTGCAAATGCAACCCTGATTTTTCTTTTAAAAGATTACAATGTACATTACATTTTATGAAGGGAAACAAAGAGTTAATTACAAGATGCAAAAAGATAAGAAAGAGACAAACTACAGCGTGAGTATTGTTCAGAGGTAGTAAGTGAGCACTCTAAGCTACAGAACATGTTGAAATTCTATTGGTTTGTATGAGTTCGCATGAGGTAATAAAGCTGTGTTTTGATTGGTGAGATGTATAAATACTCTTTTGCTACACTATATACAACACTCCAGAGAGCAGGGCCTTGGTCAATGCCCAGAGGACGTAGCAAACCTTGACAAGTCAGTGCAGCACCCAGCGCACATCGTAAAACCCAGATGGACCTCATGTTCACCTCCATCAGCAGCAAGTACCTTCACCTCCCAGAACGGTCTGGATCCATGATTGAATTACCAAGCAGACTCTGGGCACTGGTGCTTTCAGAGAGAAAAGATGCCACCAGTCTCTGATCTAATTATAACATAAGAGATCGCAACACAACGTGATGAGGAAGAGTCTTAAGCACAGCCATCATTAACAGAGAGAGCCAGCGGCTCCTTTATCCCAGCTCCGTTAGCGATGTGAAAGAGACAAGCAACGTCTGCGACGGAAACACGCGAGAAGTTCAGTGTAGGTGAGTCTTTGCATCTGCGTTAACCACTGAGGCTTAGCATCCATTGTACTTTTTTACCCTTAAGGCCAAGCAATTGGCAACTGTGAAACCATTAATGTAAAATATCGATAATAAATTATGATAAAATAGCTACAGGACTGTCAACAATGTTAAATCTTGGCCTAATTGGATAAAGTGCTTTTTTTTTTTTAAACAATGTGTGTTTTTTTAAGTATAAATACAAATGATTATGATTCTTTAAAAAACAGATGACCGAGTTCTCTACTAAGACAGGTTTTACAGTAAAGCTGTAGACGGTGGGCCACAGAACCGCTTTCCTTCTCCTCCTATTGCTCTGAACGCACTAGCGAGGCTGTCAGCTCAGGGGCACGGGTTGCCAGGATTAGTTAGAGGTATCGGAGTGCACACTGCCCGGGCCTTCTGTAGGAGAAGTCACAGAAGATGGAGTTGTTGCGTCCTGCCAGCCTCCATTAGCCTGAAAGGAGAAGCACAGTTCAACGGGTGCACGTCTACATATTAATTCTCCTCCCCGATTTAAAACACCAGATGACAACACAGAGCAAAGATGCATTAGCGAAATGTGTTTTCTAAACCCACTTTGGCAGCACTTTGAAGCATGTGTTAAAGTGGGATTAAATGCATGTAAAACAAATCCATCCCACCAAGTAAAGACTTGGCAATAAATCAGCACGCTGAAGGAGGGCTCTGCCAGCCTGAAGCTGGCACCGACCTCAGCCTGTGATTTGCTGGTGAAGAGGAGGTGACTCGAAAAGAAATCCTTTAAGGGGGGAGCAGCAGAGAAGCCAGGGCAACGCCTCAGCAAGACCCGGGTCCACGGAGCACAAACTTCAGCCTCCATCGAGAAGAACAGCCGCCTTTCCTCAGGGGCTGACGGCCAGCCACTACAATCCTGGGAAACGAAGGCCAGGCTTCCCTCCGAACAGGATCCTCCAGGATGAAAACGCACGAACGTGGAGGAGCACACACTATTCAAATCTGCATTCCAATTATCTCTAACAGGGGCTCCTATCCGGGTGTTGCTACCGCTTTTCACAGGCCACTGGCCCTTGCTGCCTCGGGTCTGCGTCGGCAATAACAGTACTCAGAAACAAATTTGCCTCATGTCCCGGCCTATCGAGGCAATTGCTGAAATCAACGTCTGATCAGATTTCTGCTGTGGCAGACAGCTTGTCGCTACATATTTTTATGTCAGGCAGGAGGGAGGAGCTGGGCCTGTGAGTTGGGGAACACTGAGTGGAAGTGACGGGGCGGGCCTTTCTGGAGACGGCGAGCGCGAGCTGGCGAGCTGGCTGACACCAGCGCCCGCGGCACAGAGCACCGCCTGCGAGGCTGCCCGGTCCCGACCCCCCACACCAGTGTCAGCGCGGCCACCAGGTGCCCTGGCCCCGCCTCCCTCACATCCGCCTGCCGCTTCTGAGAGGCCGCCCAAATGCCCTCCTTTCGGCCGGTGTCAGCAGGCTTCCGAGAACTCTCTAGACTCCTGTGCAGCTGGAGCCGCTAGGTGAGCCGTGTGCTGGGAATTTTCCCTCCCGGGATCGCTGTTCTTGGAGAGCTCCCTCCTTCTCATGGGCGCCTCCTCCTGCATATAGCACTTTCCTCCTAGGATCTCCCACAGAGATGACCAGAGCCTAAGGGAAGGGATTTTCAGGTCTGAGGCAGATCACATTCCGGGGAGGAAAAAACCAAAGCGTCGGCGGTGTATTTCCCAAGCCTCAGCAGTGCAGGGCGGAAGCCGACATGCTTATGTGTATTTGTGTGGACGCTAAGAAATCCTCTTCTCTATCTAAAAGGTAAGCGGTTTTCACCCTCAGGTACGAAAATCTACTTAGAAAAAGAAAAACTCTTATGCAGATACAAGGCTAAAGATATTCTATCTGAAGTAAACATCATTCCTCTTTTATCCAAATTTATAAACAACAAATGTACAATATTTTTACCCAGCATGGCAGCTGGAGGAGAGCTTGTCAGCAAGCATTCTTTTTTTTTCAAAATAAATTAATCCTTACTCTGGTGGTTTGAGATTATGCACTGTATTATACAACAGCGCCTTATCAAGCCTCATCAGTGAAGATGGAATTCATGTCTGTAAAACGCTGCAGGCAATCACAGTTTCATATTTTATCATGTTGATAAGGATATCGCACATTCTCTGAAGCATTTCAAAACACTTAAATGAAAAAGGAGAAATGCAACTAAAAGGCTTTTTATATGGTTTGTTGTGGGTTATTATGAGTTATTTATAAACCCAAAAAGAAAGATTTGACATTTCAAATGTAAAAGATTTGAGTATTTAATGGTCCTTTTTCCCCGTTACAATTGAACATCCTCAATCACTTTTTAAATCATTAATATTTACTCTCATAGCAAGTCAAGGCCCTAAAAGAAAGAGAGAGAGAGAGAGAGAGAGAGAGAGAGAATTGTGTCCATTTTCTTTCTGACTCCACCACCATGTGTTGGGCGGTTCATTCCCTCCCAGTCTGGGATCCGGCTCCGCCCTGATGACCTACGTACGCACTCCCACCTCCTCCCCCTCCCATTCCCTCACAGGCACCCTTTTCAAGCTTTTGGCCATGTTCCGTCCATATCAGGGCGGGGGAAATGTTGAGTTGAACTGGCCACCAAAGTTAAAATCAGTTCCTCCATAATTACAAAACGAGAGGTAGGTGTCTCCCATGCTGACAGCACAGCGACTGCTCGAAGAGCAGGGTTCTTTGTGCAGCCTGCTGTGCTGATCGCTGGGGCCCTCCACGGCTGCCCCCTCCGCCCGAGCTGTGCGGGGGATTTTCCTGCTGCTCCATTCCAAGATAAATGACCTGCTCTTCCCTTTTCCCGGACCCACACGGAGAGGCCGGGGGAGATGGCATCTTGATGGACAGGTGCTTTAGCCCCTATTGATGACGCGCTCTGGGCACTGTGAGGACTTCTAAGGGCGTGTAAGCAACAAATAAGGGTTTAAATTCACACCATAAAAGGGCAGTGACGACGCTGCCTTCCCTACCTGCCACAGATGAGAAGCCAAGTCAGATGGCCATTAATTTATTTATCAGTCGCCATTTACCTGATGCTGTTCCTACAGCTCTTCACATCTGGCCCCAGAGTACTCACATTTAAATTATGTGGACTGTACAGCGAATTTCCTCCAAGGCCATCACTGTAGCCTCCCGTCTGATTGATAACATGACGGAGGGTATCCACCTAGAAGTGAGACGAAACAAAATTCATCATCACAAATCTATTAAAACATCATCACTTACAAAAGGAAACAATTTGAATTATGTGTGCCACGAGGGTTTAGCATCTTCAATAAAAGACAAATTATCAATCAAACGTGACTGGCAGAATTTCAACAACTCTTTGCATGCTTAAACTCCCACGTCTTTGTTTTTTATGCCAGCCCAAAACAGTCAAGTCTTCATGGCAATGCAAACTTCCCATCTACACCGACCAACTGTGTGTGGTGGCTGTGGGTGAAAGCTACTCATAAATGTGTATACTGGATGTCTCTCTCTCTCTCTCTCACACACACACATACATACACATGCACATGCATGCACACATACACACACACTCTCTCTTTCACACACACACACACACACACATGCATAAAAACTGTTCTCAATAAGACGAGAAAAATGTTGAACCTAGAATATATTTAAGAACTTGTGTTTTTATATTTTGACTTAAAAAAAAATACACAGACAAAAAACAGTCATCTGTTTGTAAATCATACACTCACTGGTACACACTATTTTTCTGGTCTATTTTGGTACAAAAGTAAGATACCCCCGACCCTTCTCCATGAGCTCAAGCCAGAGCCGAATGCATTCACAAAGTTGATCAAGTTTGAATCATCAAAAGTCGCTGTTCGCTTGACTTCCCGTTAACTTAAACGTGGGGCTGACGGGTCACGTCTGGAAGCGCCCAGCCCAGGTCCTGCACAGATGTGCAGGCCACTTCACGGGGCGAGAGCAAAGAGTTTTGAGCCCAAACCCTACCCTGCCGAAAGGCCCCGGCGGGGCGTTCCTCCTACCTGTGATTGCACATTGGCTCCGACTTGGGACCCTTGGTAAGAATCCCCATTCAGACTCTGCATGTTCATGAACATGTCCCCAGAATTTGGGAGGTTAAAAGAACCAGAAGAACCTGGAAAGGAAAGAGTTAAGGGGCTGAATAACAGAGAGCTACACACAACCCTCACAGCCCTGGAGGCGGGAAGGGAGGACAGGCACAGGAGGGAGAGGTCTGCACAACACGAAGCATTTCCGGGCTAAGAGGACGGAGAGGAACGGCACAGAGCTAGGCCCGAGCCATATTACAGCTAGGAGAGTGCTATCAATGGGGAAGCCCAGTAAGAAACAAAGAGAAAATAAAAACAAACGGAAAAGCACCTAGTAGCAGGCCGGGCACCTTCCTGTTTTATCTCCAGGATCTGGCCATTAAACATTCTCTTCCCCATCATTAACTCCATGGTGGCCAACTACCCAGCGAAGAAAGAGTTTTCTGAAGCTGTTTCTAAGCCATAATTCTCCCTAACTTCCATCTGTTTTCGTGTTCCATTAAAAAGACCCGGGGAGAGGGGAGAGGAAGACCACAAAACCAACAGAAAACTCCTGAATTTCTGAATTTTTAAAGATATACATTAATAATATGAATTGCTTCTCAAGTATATTTATTTGGACCAGCTGCACATCTTTCATTGTTAGTCAAGTTCCTGTAATTTTAAAATGTTTCTAATTCCATCACAGATGTCACATAAAATTCGGGTATGAGGAGC
>OZ004708.1:179480942-179513442 GCA_963924515.1 Vespertilio murinus | reverse complement strand
GGCCTGCGTGAGGGCGAGGGCGGAGGGAGCCACAGGAGCAGCGCTCCGGCTGGAGTGAAGACTGAAGGCTCCTGCCAGAGCAGAGACAGAAGGCAGCAGCCAGAGGGAAGGCCTGGGTCCCGGGTGCCAGAGGAAAACCGGTGCTGGCAGCCAGGGGAAGGAAGGCCTATTGCATGAAGCTTCATGCAACGGGCCTCTAGTCATTTATAAAATTAACAAGTTGGGGATCTCATGTAAAGCATGGTGACCACAGCTAATAATATTGTATCATATACTTAAATATGGCTAACGAAGTAGGTCTTAAATGTTCTCACTACAAAAAATAAATGGTAACTATGTGACTGGATGGTGGTGGGAGCCAATACTGTGGTGGCAATTATTTTACAATTTATAATTATATCAAATCAACATTAATGTTATGTGTCAATTATATTTATTTATTTATATTAATTTCAGAGAGGGAGGGAGGGAGAGAGAGATAGAAACATCATTAATCAGCTGCCTCCTGCATGCCCCCACTGGGGATCAGAGCCCACAACCCAGGCATGTGCCCTGACCAGAATCAAACCCAGGATCCTTCAGTCTGCAGGCTGATGGCCCATCCACTGTGCCAAACCGGCCAGGGCTCAATTATCCCCCACCACCCCAAAAAATATTTTATTTATTTTTTACAGAGAGGAAGGGAGAGGGATAGAGAGCTAGAAACATCAATGAGAGAAACACCGATCAGCTGCCTCCTGCACACCCCCTACTGGGGATGTGCCCAAAACCAAGGTACATGCCCTTGACTGGAATCGAACCTGGGACCCTTCAGTCCGCAGGCTGACGCTCTATCCATTGAGCCAAACCGGTTTCGACTCAATTATCTCTCAATAAAGCTGGGGGCGGGGGCGGGGAAGGATAGGAAGGGGCAAGGAGTAAAGCTCTTTTTCAAATATAACCAAATTCAACTTCTGTGTTGCCTTTTTACCTTCTTCAACAAGGTACTTGGACCTTCACCTCTGAATTAGAAAAGTCAGATGTGGGCATTGGTAAGTGCTTGGGACTCAGGGTCTCGTTTCAAATCCCCACTGCCACTTACTCTGAGCATTCAGGTCAGGTTACTCTAATGATTTCTGTGTCTCCTCTCATACACAATAAGAATAACAGTAATATCTTCCTCATGGAATTGTTGGGTGCATTCATGATTCTGGCACAGTGATTACCTGGTAACTATTAGCTAATACTACCACCCAGATTTTATCAATGAAGAAACAAGCGATCCAGACTATACACAAATTGCTCAAAATCACATGACAAAGTATGATGGATCCAGATTTCAACCTCGGGTTTCCCATCACCTTCTTTCCCATTGTATAACCAGTTGGGATATGTTTACTGAATATCTGTTACATGGTCAGTGCAGTAAGGAAGGCCTCACTTTAGTTTGTCGACAGGTTCTGCAACTTTAAGCAAAACAACGTTGAATAAAACCAACTTTACCATAGATTAATTAATATAAACAAGAGTTAAGTTCCTATGCTATCTCAATGTAATAACAAAATGACATTGAACAAAATAATGTTATTCCAGAACATGCTTAGAGTACTAGGGATGCCGCGGGGAGATGAAAAAAATACACATGGACCTCTCTACCTGCCTTGAATTACAATATGGTGCCGAAACCGGTTTGGCTCAGTGGTAGAGCATCGGCCTGCGGACTGAAAGTTCCCAGATTTGATTCCAGTCAAGGGCATGTACATTGGTTGTGGTCACATCCCCAATAAGGGATGTGCAAGAGGCAGCTGATCCATATTCTCTCTCATCGATGTTTCTAACTCTCTATCCCTCTCTCTTCCTCTGTGTAAAAAATCAATAAAACATATTAAAAAACAACAATATGGTTACTATGAAAGCAATGCTGGACACAAAAATAGTTAGGAAAATGGCAGGGCACCCCAGGCTGCACAGTACAGATTCTAAGTGCAGCAGGATATTGGAGGAAAACAAGTCCCAGCAAGTCTGGACAATCAGAGCAGACTCCCGAGGTAAGATGGAACTTGGACTGGACCTCAGCTTCGGTTCAATTCAACTCAACAGCATTTTTATTGAGACTCCACATTTCAGAGGTACAAACCTCCAGCAGCTGTGCTGATACAAACAAACCAAAAACATAAGCTGCTGCCTCCCTCTCCCTAGACCTCTCCAAGATCCCAGAGACGTATTCTACTTTCTAACTTAATTCCCTTCTTAACATCTAAACCCCTCTTTGTAGTGAAAGAGGAAGGAGACGCCATTCTAAAGAGAAAGAGGAAGGGAGACTCGAGAAGTCCTGACATGGAGGCGGTGACTCCTGAGCGGAGGGCTAACAGTGAGGAAGGTTTCTGTGAGGAAGGAGGAGGGGGCGATGAGGTGGGGGCGCACGGGTACCAGGGATGAGCTAGAAGAGAGGCGCCTGCAGGACGCTGGCTCTGGCTAAGAACAGGCTGGGATGCTGTGGGCAGGGGAGGGCCTGGGGAGCGCTCTGTGGGCTACCTCAGACCTTCTCACCCCCATGGGCACAGTTAAGTGTCCGCTAAGCAGAGGGAGGACGGAGAAGCCTGAGATTTCTAGACACAGCGGAGACTGTGTTCTGGGGAGGCCGGCTGAGGCCGGAGCGGCGGGTATCCACCAGGTGCCCGTCCTGTATCAGTGGTCTGCACAGCTTTTGCTGAAAAACTCCCTGAAGAAATTTTGAAAAATCAGGTACCCACTCACATACTTTTCCTCCTTTGCACATTTTTAAAGTTGGCATCTATAATTTTTCATTATAAGTTTATGTAGCTGTAAAAAAATGTTATTTCCATTTGTTATGAATGTTGACATTTTGAAATAAAGCAGTAACACTGTTCTTTAAAATGTATCGAACCAAATCTAAGTAGCAAAGCGATTTTACAAATACATAGACTTGCTTTTCTTTAACAGTTAACATTTTTGTGTTCTTTTTTATTCTTGAAACAGTATTTTCATTTCGTTTCCCTCCCATATTATCTTAATGCAATATACTTTAATGCTCTATGATAGAAATACATGGAAATTGAAACTTTCAAATGTTATTGCCTATAATTATAAGGCTTTACATGTTTAACATATCCTTTTGGATTAAGTTATCATTACAGTTCGTCTAAAATTGATCAAAGCATACAAATACTTGTTTTGATAAATAAAAACTTATTTTGAGCATCGAAAGTAAGGTTTTATCACACATGCATTTCCTACTCAGAGGGGTGTGGAGTTATAAATGCTGACTGAAGGAGGTCTGGTTCTTACTGATTCCTCACATTATCCCCTGCTGGGCCCGGGAGAAGGTCCCAGTCTTCGGGGCAATACGCCATTTACTGGGTGCGAGCGTTCCTTTCACAAAGTGGAAAAAGGGCCAGTGGAAAAGGGGAGGAGGGGAAAGGGAAACCCACACGTGCTTCCCACCACAGCGACTTTCCCAGGCACCTGGACTTGAGGAACGAGTGCATACACACACACCTAAGGGAAGCTGCCGGTGAGAGCCCTGACACCACGCACTCCCTCATCCCCTTTGGAAAACCCTCCCTTACGTTGTGGAGCATGTATACCCCAGTTCAAGACTGCTGTCTTGAGTGAGCAGACCAGCTCTGATTACATTTTAACGTCTTTGTGTGAGAGCCCCTTGGATGGGGTGTGCCTAGTAAAAACCTTCAGCTACAAAAACGGGGCTTATGCAGGCAACTACTTGGAGCTAGACAAAGAACAAAATTTCCAGCTCAGGAACTAAAAAACGTTCTGACTAGAGAACTCAGCCTACTGGGTAGATACAGCTTGCTTATTATTTAGCATAACCTTTCTGGAGAGTAAGCCAGCATGTATGTACATACTCTCGGACAGCCTTACTGAGAACTTGTCTAGAAGAAATATTTAGAAGTATATGTGCCAAAAGATTAGCTACAATCCCACATATAACAGCTGAAAAAAATGAGATTAATTTGTAACACTTTTGTATAAATAGAATATGATCACTGACTGAAAATCATGTTGAGGAAGAATATTTATATTCATAATATAAAGAGGATGAAAAGGGCAATTTCTTTCTTTGCATAAACACAGAAACTTTTTGGGAGTAAACAGTCGCAGACAGCCCTGGCTGGATGGCGCAGTTAATCAGAGCACCACTGCGATACGCCAAGGCTGGGGCTCCATCCCAGGTCAGGGCACACAGAAGGAGCAACCAACAAACGCACAAATAAGTGGGACAACAACTGGTTTGTCTCCCTCCCTTTCTCTCTCTCTCTCTCTCTCTCTCTCTCTCTCTCTCTCTCTCTCTCTCTCAAAATTTAAAAAAGTCACACATAGACATATGTAGCTGGGCACACATACACACATGCATGTGTACACAGGAAAAAATTACTAAGAAACATGTACTAATCATTTGAGTAGATTTATAAGAAATTTCTATTTTTGTGCTTTCCTGTATGTTTTCAAGTGTTATCCAAAGAGATTTCAGATAAGGAATATTTTAAATCGGGAAAAAAATGTGCTTTCCAATGGAAAAGGGAACCAATCTGCTTTTTAAAGCTATCACTGAGAACTCATTTAACAATTTCTAAGAATGAGAGTGGCAGGCCCCCTGTGTGCAGCCCACACAGCCCCAGGAACCAGCAATTCCACTCCTGTGTTCTATCTGGAGGAGGGGATTCAGGCCCAAGAACTCTTGAAATAATTAAAATCAGACATTTTGTAAATTTCAAGTGATTAAAATTTCCCAGACTGCTTTGCATTTAAGAAAAACTCCATGCTCAAATTAAAAAGCTAAGCCATCTACAATGTCTGTACCGCCACTGAAAGGCAATTTTTAAATTAGCATTAGTTGCATCTTACATTTCAAATTCTATCACTACATTTATTTATCATGTAAATAACAATGTTAAATTTTTAAAAGAGAAAAATTATTATGTAAAGACTTAATCTTCGAGGGGCAGAAGTGCGGAACGTTAGCGCCCCTCCTTAGTGTTGCTTCCCTGCATAGCACACATTGGGGAGAGGATCAGCACTTGTTTGCAAAAGAAGCAGCTGACACTAAAACATCATTATTGAGATTAGCAAACTAAAAATTTATGAAGCACAAATCTTAGAAAAATATGTGATTGTGGTTCCCATGTTTACTTGTGCTGCACACTTTATGTTCTGTGCCTAATTAAATGCAACAGATTATGAAATGCTGAAATGCCAAGCCGGGTATAATGGAACATGTAGCATATTTACATGGTAAACAATTTTACCTCTAATAAATAGTTTCTCCCTAATCAATATGTTTCATCCCCATTATGTGATTCAATTTAAAATGAGGGATGGAGGCCAAAGACTGTTCAATTTTTTAAGTTAATGGTGCTAATAAACTAAGTCTCATCCTACTCCCCGCCCTCCCCAGGATGCACTCGGTGTGAGGGCAGAGCGGCTGGACACACGGTAGATAACCACTTATCTGCATTCCCTCGAGAATCCAGATGGAAACTGAGCACGGGATTAGGAGCCAGTCAGACCTGGGTATGAAACCCAGCTCTGTGATTTCCCCCGTGCTACCCTGGTTAAGGTCATGTCATCTAATGTTCTCCTTGCCTGATGTACAGATGGGATAGCAATGCCTACTACTCACAGGGCTGCCATGCACACTAAATGAGATAACATGTTAAAATACACAGGACTATGCCTGAGAGGTACTGGGCACCTAATAAATGTTACCTCTCCCTTTTCTGAGAACAAACAAGCAACAAGAGCAACAAGAGCCAGGCCAGTGTGGCTCAGTGGATTGAGCATAGTCCCCAAGAGGTCGCTGGTTCAATTTCAGGTCAGGGCATATGCCCTGATTATAGGTTCCATCATGGTGTGCAGGAGGCAGCCAATCGATGTTTCTCTATCATCAGTATAATATTTCTATCTCCCTCTTCCTTCTTCTCTCTCAAAAAATAAATAAATAAACAAACAAATAAATAAATAAAAACAGGTGGGTTTTTTGGTGTGGGTTTTTTTTTTTTAAAGAGTACCAACAAAGCCCTCTTGCTTCCTGTAGCCACAAAGGTCAGGCCAGGTCTCCCTTTTCGCAGGAGCTTTGAGTTCTGGGGAGAGCCATCCACGTTCCCAGAGCTGGTGGGATAAAGGTTATGAGCACATGGAACAGCCCCTCAGTCCTCAGAGGAAAGGCAGGGGAGGGTTGGGGGAGAGACCAACCAAAGGACTTGTGTGCATGAATATCAGCATAACCAATGGACACAGACAGTAGGGGTTGGGCAGGTGCTGGGGGGTGGGAGCGGCCAGGGAGAGATAAATGGGAGAAAAGGGAGACATATGTAATACTTTCAACCATCAACAATTTAAATTAGAGCCAAAACCGGTTTGGCTCAGTGGTAGAGCGTCGGTCTGTGGACTGAAAGGTCCCAGGTTTGATTCCGGTCAAGGGCATGTACACTGGTTGCGAGCACATCCCTGGTACGGGGTGTGCAAGAGGCAGCTGATTGATGTTTCTCTCTCATCGACATTTCTAGCTCTCTCTCTCTCTCCCTTCTTCTCTGTAAAATATCAATAAAAAAATATATTTAAAAAAAAGAATTTAAATTAGAGAGAGAGAGAGAGAGAGAGAGAGAGAGAGAGAGAGAGAGAGAGAAGGGGATGCTCAGCATAATACACTTCCTGTCTGATGAGGATGCAGAGCTCCTGTCTGCACACAGCTGCTGGGCTACTCCTCTGCATAAGGAGCTGACATCACCCATGCCTCCTTGTCCCCCCTCACTCCTGCCCCAACATGACAGCCACTTGCATGACAATGCCCTGGACCTAGAATGTGTAGAAAACCTGCATTTATATCCTACTTATACCTATATTTATAACAGCAGCCATAGATGGAGACTGCATTATGAGCCAGCCATTGTGTCAGGAACTTTACATCAATTATCTTATTTACTTAAGACCCAGTTTTACTAACGTAGAAACAGAGTCAGAAACTTTATGTAGCTTGCCTGAGGTCACACAGCCTTTCCTGTGCTTTTCCCATTATCCCTTACCTAGTAGAAACTGTTTCTAATTAATACTCTTAATTTTAAAAAATTCAAAAAATATTTACTCAATTTTATTTCTTTTCCATTGTATTAAATGGCTAAGGCTATAAAAGTACATTCTACCTTTTCAGTGCAATATATTTCGGCTCTTTTATTGTTAAAATGTGGGCTAGCCCAAGAATCCAAATCATCTGTTTTCTTTTTAGAAAATAAGTTCCAAATTCCTAACAATTGTCTTAAAAGCCAACTTGAAACACAACCCACTTCTAGTGGGAGAACTGAACAATAGAAATTCAGTTTCCATAGTATTTGAAATAATTTAAAACAGATTCACTTGTCAAGTACTATATTTTTTTTATTTGAGGCTGTGAAAAATTTTATTGCCATAATGTACTGACGCCCTCACAGTCTGGCTTTGCCCTTTCTACTCTGTGCATGATAGACTGATGACTACTCATGACATTCACAAAGAGGTTCATCTGCAAAAGTATATAAAACGTCAGCCTCCCGGCCACAGCACAGAGGAAAGAGATGACGCCATTCGTCTCCCTAACACACGTGCTGAGGGGTGGTTCTCAATGACCACAGATGATCTTTTCAGTTAAAGATGCTTTTCTTTAAAATTCTCTCCTTTAAAAAAGTAAAATGTGCTAGGGGTACAGCTGAATAGGTTCCTTCATAGGCTCCATGGAAAGCCTTTGGCAGGTTCTGAAACACTGACATCTCAACTGTGAAACCACCTCCCATCGGCTGCACTAAAAGGTAGAGCCATTTACCAGGCGAAAGATCAGCATCCGAAAACTAAAACTCAAGAGCACTGTCTAATAAACAATAATGGGCCAGATTTCTTTTGTCTAGATAAGTGTCATGTCAATCAAATTCCTATAAATGAAAACATCAAAGTTTATTGAGTGTTCTAGAATCAAGCCTTTTGTTTAGCGGAAACCCTTATTTAGTCAAACACCAGTCCCTACCAAATATATATCCCAGTTTTCTTTACTTTTTAAAAATCCAGAAATGTTCACTGAATTTATTTAAAATGTCCTCAAAACATATATTACCCTTCAATATACATAATTAATTCTCACTAAAAACAAATCACATGCATTTTTAGAGTAAAAAATACACCAAGGGTAGGTAGGTCTATTCAAAGACTAATAGTCATAACCCATCGCCAAACCCTGGCCATCCCACGGCCCGGGCTCTCACCCTCTGCGGCCTATGAAGGCAGGGGCTGCTGCACACTTGTTTGCTGGAGGGCAGAGCCTCTGTACGCACAACAGACCCAGCAAGAAAACTGGTTTGAACGGGTGACAAATTCGCATTTACCAAGCACTAATGATATGGCCTGCCCAGTAACATATATCTCATTTAGCCCTCAAGCCTCTGATGAAAATATCATTATCCTAATTTTACAGATCAAACAATGGAAACTTCAGGTTAAATAATTAGCTTAAGGTCACACTGCTACTCAATAATGGTGGCGTGGAGCCTGAGTGGCTTTTCTGCATCTTCCTATACTAAGTATGTCCAATCATCTGGAATTAAAGTATCAATTTCTCAAAATGAGTAATAAGAAATAATGGTACCTCGGCCTAAATGGAACAAGTAACCAAGTTTAGTTTGGGTTAAAAAAATCTGGAGTCCCTGCAGAGACATATATCTAGCTTTAGGGAATCAAGAGGGAGAAAAGGAAGTGATTACTTTCGAACTTTTCTCCCTTGATCTTCGGCCCAGTCTGACAAGGACCTAGTGGGGTTACGGTAACGCATTCGTTCTTTTACCCTCTTCCACTCCTGGGCTCAGAGCTCAGCTAGGGCAAGTCACAAGCCTAGGCCATTGGATTGCCTCTGATCATACACCTCAATCCAGAATTCTTTATCTCTTATAATTCATTTCATAGCACTTACTACCTTAACATTAAATTAATATCCATTTACTCAATCTCCAAAATATCAGTTCTTCCAATAAAATACTTTCAAATCCACCATTTTCCACTCTCAGTGGCCTAATTTGAATCTTCACCACCTCTTGCCTGAATTATACCAATAATTTATGTAGCCACTTCCGTTCTTTTGGTCCCCCTCAAATTGATCTTACAATTTGGTGCTAGGATAATCTTTCATTCTAATCATATACCTCAACCCAGAATTCCTTATCTCCCATAATTCATTTCATAGCACTTATCACTATAACGTAATAATTGCATATGTTATTATTTATAATTATATATCTCAATTATCCTTCTCTCCTCATTAGAATAAGCACCACAAGGACAGAATCTCTATTGTACTCACTATGATATGTAGCATAGTAACCAGAAATCACTAGTTGCATAAATACCGTTGAATAAACTAATTAATTAATGCAAAACAAACATGTAAACTGATCAACCTCAAAATTGCAGGCCTCGTTGCAGACATCTAAATATTTAAATATCATAATTGCAGACCTTCCTCAATCAAACTCAAGCTTGACTTCTTACCTAAATCACTTCTTCCACGTTCACTGAACGTCTATGAGCTGTACTTTGTGCTAGGTGTTTAGAATATAGTACTGAGTAAGACCGTAGTCCCTATCAACATGGAATTCACCATCTATAAGGGGGACAGCATTAAATAATTATTTAGCTATAATTGTGATAAATACTATTAAAAAAGTATAAGAATCTATGAGAATATATAATGAAGAATATGAACTGGGAATACAAGTAAAGCTTTCTTGAAGAACTGACATTTGAAATGAATGTTGAATAGTAATAAGATATCTATGTTTGTGTAGCGATGACAGGGTTAGACCATTCAAGGCAAGAGAAACAGCATAATAATTTTTATTGTTACATCTTTTTACTCTGTGGTAGGCATTCTGCTAGGTGCTCTACATATTTTATTGAACCAAATTTTCCATAACCCTATGAAATGCATGCTATTTAAAAATATATATATTTTATTGATATTTTACAGAGAGGAAGGGAGAGAAATAGAGAGCCAGAAACGTCGATGAGAGAGAAATATCGACCAGCTTCTTCTTGCACACCCCCTACTGGGGATGTGCCCGCAACCAAGGTACATGCCCTTGACCGGAATCGAACCCGGGACCCTTCAGTCCACAGACCGACGCTCTACCACTGAGCCAAACCGGTTTCAGCTGCATGCTATTTTTCCCCAAATTATATATATATATATATATATATATATATATATATATATATATATATATGAGAAAATGAGACACAGTAGGTTAAATGACTTGCTCAAGGTCACAGAGCTAATGAGCTGACTTTCCTTAGCCTCTCAGTAGAACATAAACCCATAGGCACCTGTACCCTCTCCCAGGTAACTTTTGTATCCTGTCAGTAACATGTTTGTCTCCCCCCAAGAGATCTGACAGAATTCCTAAGGCTAAAGAACTCTATCTTAGTCATCTTTGTTTGCCATAGTGCCCAGCACAATACCTAGCACCCAAAAGCCCTCAAACTTCTAACCCAAGGAAGTCACTGGTAGGAGACGAGAAGAGAGGAAGGAAAAGCCAGAGTGTGTTCCCCTGACTGCCTCACTGTAATGCTGCCTGTAGTTAAGGTTTCAGTTACTGCTCTCCACAGACCTCTATGTCTTAGTTGGGTAACAGAACCAAGCATTACTAGCATTATCCTTTGTGGTTTCCCTACACTGTCCATACTTCTGTCATAGTCCCCTTTATTAAACTCTCTTCAAATTATTCTAATTTAAGTATACCATCTGTTTTCTGCTGGGACCGCCCAATATATTGGCCTATTGGTCTGACATACCTCGTGGAAGCAAGGCCATGGAAAGGTGAGATGCGATGATCAGGGACAGGCACAAGGGAAGACTGACGGGAATACTTACAAGGAAAAAATAAGCTAAAGAAAGTGACAAGGACAAAAACCAGAGGGACCATGATTCTGATTATGGCTTCTTGTAAGGTATAGAAAAACTCAAAAACTACACGTAAGGTGGAAACAGTCTCTATCTCTCCTTAGTTTGGGTATCATGTTAAATGAGTATTTGAGATTCCCTTTAAAAAAGTCAATTGTAAAGTAAATATATACCTGACATCACTGGAGTAAGCTTTAGGGACCATGCTAATTATAGTGCTGATTGTAGAGAACAAACAAAAAAAATCAGAGGCTTCCCTTGTTTTCTTTAAATCTTGCAGATATACGCAGTGTTCCAGCATCCTCAAAGCTCCCATCTTTACAACCAGCTCCTTTGTTCTCTGCACACTGTTTAATGATACCCCATCTCCACGAGGACACACAATCAGGGCCTTTATAGAACAGAGGGTCTGCTGCCTTCTTTTAAGACAGTGTGAAAGAACCACTCTAACAAAATAGCTGCCATTTTCCTTCAACTCGTCTCCAGTTTACCAATTGCATACTCACAGCACAATCTATTTCTGCTCTCTATCTATTGCCAAAGTAACTGAAAAGGCCTTTATGGATAGCAGAAAAAGATACTGTAATTTGATAGTCATCTTTTCCCCGTTCTAATTATTATTTTAACAGGCTTCTTCTTATTTTAATACATTTTTTTAATAAGGAAATCTTACTTACAAATTTTAATTAGCTTACTGAATATTCACTGCGTTGGAATAAGTAGTTTAATGAGTAAGGAGGTCTCAGACTACTAACTAGCCTGGAGTCTCTGAAGCAGCGAGGGGGGAATGAAGCAGCCTCCGTGATCTAAGCCCCGGCCTGTGCCTCACAAACCAGGGCTCTGCCGCTGAGGCCTCAGCGATAGAGGAATCACACTGCCTCTTGCTGGAAAAAAGTAAAAATCCAGTTTCTTCCTTTTTATCAAGAGCCTCTGTGTAAGAACTTCCAGCTCTCCTGAAGACCCGTGCCTCTTATCAAACCATTAATTTCTCTGAACACTAGTCTCCTCATCTGTAAGGGTTTTAGGCACTGTTCTTCACAACAGACTCCTTATAAAAGTTGGTCTTTACTACTGTAAAGGCTCCAAATATGTTAGCTGAATAAACGAATAAATGCAAGAATGAATTTTAATGCTGCCAACTAACCTTAGCGTTTCAGGTTCTCATCTGTTTAAAAAAAAAAAAGCCATTCTTTTCTTTATAGTATATTTCAATTAGACTAGCAATGAAGAATAAGTTAACATTTTTCATTCTAAAAACTTCTCATAAAGTACAGCCAAAATTGTTTAAATTCAAAAATGGAATCAGGAGAACAATGGAGATTTTTGTGACTTGCTAACTTGAATAATCAGTGCAAGTTAGCTCTATTCCAAAAAGTAAAAGCATATTAATATGTGCTCCACTAAGAATTTGTGACAATTTAAGTATGATTCTTAGGGCTTATGACATTTGAAATAATTTTTTCTTCTGTGAATTTTCAGGGTGTTATGTAAAAGGGGAACTCCAAGTTAATCAAACCAAGCCTCAGGACAGCAGAGATTTCAAATTCTGAGATCTGCCTATAATCCCATGCTAAGATCTTTATCTTTATAATATATTAGCATAAGTTAATGTATGACTAATAAAAATTGTACATTTACTTACTTATGCCTATTTATATACTATAATGTACAGTAAATTTTAAAAACCACAATATATATTAATATGTCCAAAACCAAACTCCTAATCTTTCTCTCCCCAAAATCTGCTCCTCCCCAAACCTTCTCCAATATATTTCATGACAATTCCATCCTTCCACTGCTTGGGCCAAAAATTAGTCATCCTTTACTCTCCTTCTCTACAGCCTAATCTAATCGATCAGAAAACCTCTCGCTATCCCTTCACAATTATCTGGAGTCCAGCCACCTCTCATCACCTCTACATCATCCTGGCCCAAGCACCATCATCTTACTCTATAACAGGCTGTGGCACTCTACCTGGTGCCTCTGCTTCTCCTTGCTTCCAGGGGCTATTGTTAACATAGCTGCCTTGGAACCCAGTTAAAACTTAAGCCAGATCAGCTGATTCCTCAGTTTTCCTTAAAAGCTCAAGTCATTACCATCCTATATAATAAAAGCCTAATAGGCTAAGTGCCAGGTCGTTCACTCAACCAATCAAAGCATACTATGCTGATGATATGCTAAGGCCACTCAACTGCTCACTATGACGTGCACTGACCACTATGGGGCAGACATTGGAATTCTAAGTCAGAATGCTATTATAAGAGCCAGAAAACCAGGCTTGGCATCATCAGCTGGTATTCAGCATGTGCCCAATTCTTTCACTAATGTTTTGGGAAATTCACACACTCCAGAAAATACTTGACATAAATGTATGTTTAATTTCACCTGTCCTGTCTAACCCAGCAAATTATATTGTTACTTAGTATTTCAAGTGGCAATGAGTACTACATAAACCAGATAGTAATGTTTTATAAAATGCATGTTTTTATAAGTTGGTGACTCAAATTGACTATATTCCATTTCAAACTGAGGACAACCCCCCACACACACACAAAAAAAAAAAAGAAAAAAATCAAGGAATAACACTATATAGGACAATGATAATAACTATTAAATAAAATCTTAATTATAAATCTAAGTTTGCTCTAAAGGTTCTATGGAAACTAATGCCAAGACAAGAGCTGGATAACATCTTCAACCCAACCCTTATTCCCTCAAATAACATTGACTTTCATTGGAAAGGGGATCTTTAGTATCTTGCCCTTCGGATGCACAAGTAGGAGTATTTATTTAGAAACTACTTAAAATTTTTTGTGTTATGTGACCTCTAGGAAACATTGAAATTTCTGGCAAGAGTCAGCTTTTCCTTAAGCTCCACTGCAAAAACAGGTTGGTAACTATTACATATGTATGATATAAAGAAATAATATTCAAATGAAAATCTATAAGCATCAATATGAATATTTAAATAAAACTGTATTTTCAAGCCAATACCAATTGGATATACTTATTTTTAAAGGAAGTACAGTTGTTTATTTGTTGCCAATCCCCAATGTAAATATCAGTATACCTGTTTAAAATGAAATGTATTTTTGTTAAATGATGACAACTAACTTCAGGAGTACAATGTATTAAAGACCTTTAAAACAAAATACACACTGTGACAGAAATGAATTTAATTTTCCAGTTTAATGGATAATAAGGAAGCACAGAAATCATTGGGAATCAAATATCATAATAGCAAGGTTATCAAGAAAGGACTTGGTGAATTCCTCAAAGCTTTCACCAAAGAGTTATATTAAACTAGTGTCCCAGGGCATGGATTCATGCACATTGAAAGGAAATTAATTAGAAGAAATATTTTAGTATTGCTATTCGCCCTTTCTCTATAATAGAACTGTCAAACAAATTCATGATCAACAATGACAGATTGAAACACAAGCATGCGACTGGCATCAGCAAGAGCTTTATATGTATCGTGCATGCGTGAGTCAATTTAGCCTTTTATATATATAGAATAAACTTGCTTAATTAGAACTGCTTTCTGATGTAGCTAAACTTTTTCCAGCCCAGTGAAGCACCACAACTTCTCTTTCAGGTAACTGTCAGCAACACAAGCAGTAAATATCAACACGAAGAAGATTATTATTGTAGGTCACACAAGAAGAACAAAGGGTAAAATATTTAACTGCAGCAGTGTTTGACTATATTCTGTGCAGTGAGAAAACCAGAAGTTATTTTCAAGTTCCACCATTTCTTACTTCTTTTGAGTCAGGTCAAGTTTCTAAACTTTCTAAATCTTTGTTTTCTGGTTAATTAAAGAAAATAGGATTCCACCAAGTCTCCTATCTGTGAGAATCAAATGAGATGAGGCATGTGAAAACACTTCATGAACATTTGGTTAAACTGTAAAATGTTTGCACCTGGCTATAAAGCAAGTTGGGTTCCTAGGCTGAAGAAACTCCAAGGAAGCTAGATGCCAGGCTAGTTACTACGTGATGTCATTACCTGGTGCCCACAGTGACTGTTTCCAGGTTGGGCTGTGGGCCAAGTTTTGCATCATGGGGTCTTGGCAGCGTTGGCTGAGATTTGGTGGGGTGTTGCTCTGGGGTGGTTTCAGGGCCTGTGTCCCACTTGGGGGAAGCCTAGTGTTGGTTTGTTGGCGCCGAGTCCGAGGTGCCGTTTATTTTTAAATGGTCAGTGTGCTCTATGGCAGCTCCTGTGTTGAGCATCTGCCTCCTGGTGGACAGTGTGCATCATAGCTACTGGTCAAACATACAGACACTTTGTTGTTGAAAAGAAATATATATATATATATATATATATATATATATATATATATATATATTTCTTTTCAGCAACAAATAGATTGGTTTTCTCATTGGAGTAAGCCTCAGCTAGTTACCCAAATTGGGAAAAGCAGGACTACATGTTTATGTCCTTTCTAGCAAAGATTTACACTAGGATTGCAGGTGACTATCTTGTCTCCTTGACACTTAGGTTT
This sequence comes from Vespertilio murinus, assembly GCA_963924515.1. Taxonomy (NCBI): domain Eukaryota; kingdom Metazoa; phylum Chordata; class Mammalia; order Chiroptera; family Vespertilionidae; genus Vespertilio; species Vespertilio murinus. The sequence goes on along the minus strand of OZ004708.1, from coordinate 179,498,005 downwards.
TAAATTTTTTTTTATCTAAACTTAAAAGTTTAAATAAAAATGTGGAAATATATTATGTTTTCTTTATGTCTTCTCTGATGATGGAACATATGGCTATGTAATTTGTCGAGAATGCTCTGAGGAAAGAACATGATTTGTAAATTACTGGGGAAACAAGACAGACCAACGGAGTCCTCGCTCACCTGGGACACTGTGATGCTGCATTTCTTGGCCAGCTCCTCTTTGGCTTCTTCACTGGGGTAGGGGTTGCTGAGGTGTGAGTAAAAATATTCATTCAAGATTTCTGTGGCTTGTTTACTGAAGTTACGCCTTTTTCGTCTATGACAAAAAACAAAAAGCATTGTAGTTATAATCAGCACTAATCAAAGAGAGATCTATTAATTAGGATCATAAAAAAAAGTAGACTTCTATTTTTAAACATTCTTGAAGTCTAACTTATCAATTTGGCATTATAAATTACACTGTTGGCATCTTCCAAAGCACTAGCTAATGCATTTTAAGATTTAGAATCACTAAGAAAAATACCAAAATGATGAAGCACAATTATAACTTCATTCTTTAATTTAGTCAACAAGTATTTACTAAGGATTTGATATGTTCTAGATACTTTATAAAGATTCAGTTGGAACAAAACAGATAACATCTACCAGAGAGTTTATAGGAGATCGGAGGGTTAAGGTGAAAAGTAGGAAGTTAGGGGAAAGAAAGATATTAGACAAGTATCACAGAAATAAATAATTACAAATTGTGGTGACCATATCAAGTATGATGAGAGGAAAGCATAAGATATAATGAGAGTGTATCAGAGGGGAACCGAACAGATTATAATGTCAGGAAAGGTTTCCTTGAAGGAGTGACATTTAATCTGAGACCTGGAAAATGTGCAGGAGTCAGTCAAAGAGTAGAGGGAGGAGGAATGAGTAGAGGAAATGGTCCTGTAACGAAAAGAGGGTGAAAGTCCAAAGGGCTAAAGGAATCTGGATGACAGTAAACCTTAGAACATGTGTGAGATGAATCTGGAAGTATAGGCAGGGGCCAGATTATACAGGCTTAGTGAGCCCCATAAGAATGTTTGGTGGCAGTTTTTAAGTTATTCTTTTTAAAAATCAATACTTTTTAATGGAAACAACATGACCAAAAATCTGTCACAGAATTTTGAGACCCATTAAAATAACAAAGTCTAATGAGGGGAAAAAAAAGAATTTTTGGATTTTATTTTACTACAAGGAAGCTACTAAAGATTTTATATCTTTTTATAAAAATATTTGTTCTGACTGCTAAGAATAGTGGGAGGAGGACATGAAAGGAAATACAGATATATTTAAGGTGACAACTGCAATGGTCAAATTGAGAGATGATGGTAACAGCATAAGGTAAGAGTAATGGAAATAAAAAGATTCAAGCTCTATTTGAAAGGTAAAAGCAATAGACTTGATGATGACTTGGGAGGGGGAAGTGGGTAGAGAAAACAGAAAAGGAAAGTAAGGAGAAAAATACACCTGGGGTTTCTAGATTTGACTGTTTAAGCAACTACCTGGACTAAGGTAAGATTTGCTCACAGAGAAGCACTAGGGGAGGAAAATATTTCTTTACTGGAAGAGGGGTGGCAGAGTGTCAGGAGATCAAATATGTATTAACAATTTACATAAAATAGCAAAAATGCCATTTGTTACTAAGTTTTTAAAGAATTCTAGCATGAAAATTAGCATTGGTCAGACTTCACCTTAAATCAGATTCTCTAGTAACTGAAATATACTTTGCCCAAATAACTTTCTTCCAAATAATCTTAATGATCTTCTCACTTGTGACACCCTACACTCAGAAAAGACAGTCAGTAGGCAGTTGTAAATGTGTAGACCCTTATGAGATCCTTCTAGGTACAAAGATGCCGCTAACATGGGAGGTTAAGCATGTCATCTGTGGCTCAACATCAAGGAAGAGACCAGGGAGCAAGAAATCTAGGTCTGATCCAAACATCTCAAGTTATCAACCTATAATTTCTTATTTCAAAACTGTGGAAGGTTAAACCACTGTTTCCTAAGGGATGAAGAAGAGAATCAAGATCTATTTGGGGATTAAAATCAACAGGATTCGATGATGAATTGGATGGGGAGCTGGTAAGGAAAGACAAAGAAGGGGAGGAAGATAGATACCAAGAAGAGCAATTAGCATTTCTGCAGGAGTCATGTATGGCTTGAAAACAAAACAAAACCCTGACTTGGGGGTGCTCTGAGGCACACGCTGAGTAGGTGGTTTGGTGAGAAGGGTGGGAAACATCGAGAATAAGTGCTGAAACTGTCAAGCCTACCTATAGCGGCCTGGTCCACAGGTAACGCTGAGAAGAAGGGACCAAAGGTGATATAGGGATTTGCTAAACTAGGAGCAAATGGTAGTTAAATCAGGTGGCAGATGTTCCTTATCTGGCTCTAAGGAAGAGCTCTGGCATGAAGAACCATGCCACACACTTTGTTTTCCAGTTGAGAAGCTAACTTGGTTATTTTCTCTAATACTGTAAAATTTGGATGATAATTATCACCTGTCAAACTCCAAGGATGAAAAAGCCAAATGAAATAGAAACTCCTCTCCAAAGCTGAAGATTGATCACGAGCTTTGGCAGTGCTCAAGAGGCAGCCTGCAGAGGCAGCAGGCGGTAGCAACTTGACAATTCTTTCATCTGTCACCTGCTAGGTCCGACACACCATATACAGCTCATCACCTAATCCCCGTGAAACTTGGCGAAAGCTTCAGGTAAGAGGGAAATTTTCATCCTTACAGGAGAAACTCGTAGGCTATCTTACTTGATTTGGAAAAATAGACTTTGGGGCTTTGTGGTCACCTCTATTAACTAAATTACCACTTCCTTCTCAGGAGCATCAGTATTTCCAACTATTTCCTTACAATGTACACAAGCAATGTAACATCAAGAAATTCTTAGAAAACAAGCCTTCGTTAAAACAGAGTTACAGACTGAGAGTTATCCTTAAAAATACTTTTTAGGATCAGATTTCAAAGGCTACCTATTCTATGTCATTAGGAGCAGCATTAATCCTATTTTCCCAGTTACCAAATTGGAAGCTAATACACTACCACTCCCAGATAAGAGGCTTGACAGCACCGACACCCTGAGGCGAATTACCTGTCCGTTGTAGAGAGGAGCTCTTACAGCCAAATTAACAAAGTATCTAAAACCAACCAACCATTTTTATAGGAAATAATATACAAGGAGTAAAAAGGGAGGAGGGGAGGAAAGCCACGCAATAGATTTGTGGCCTTACATACCTGGCATCAAGGAACCTTGATCTTAAAATCATAACTGCTTCACAAGTGCTTTGTTTGAGCTGCATCTGAATGGAACTAAATTTCCGATGGATGATGCCCACCATTCTTTCAATCTCTTTTGGGGAAATGGGACGTGTTCTACTCTGCTCTCGGAGAAGGTTCATCACATGTGTAGTGAATTCATTACATGCCTGTAAGGGAGGAAAAATCACTCTTTAGAAACCTGGTATTTTATATGATCACAGCCAGACACGAACTCATCTGAATTTCTACCTCATTTGCAGTTGCCGATGGCATGATGCAGTGGGTAGGGTAAGATGACAACTAAGACACTGGTGAAATGGCAGTGGTAGTTAGCGCAACAAGAATTCTGAAAATGAATGGCCAGACATGCAAGGAGACACTGCACTCAACTGCCCTCCATTGACCCTTGTCCCAGTTCCAAAATGAGGTGTTCCCAATTAGAGGGGGGGGGGGGGGAGATGCTCTCTACTAACTCTTATCGATAAATATGTTTATTGTTAATACTAAGCACCTTCTAATTTCATTGAGGTTTTACATTTATTAAGCAAACCTTTACTGAAGGACTATGAAGGTCAAACTCTTCTAAGTGTTATTAAGGGACACAGAAATGAGCAAGCATAGACCTGGCCTCCAGTGTGATAAAATATGGAACAAAACTAATTTTCAAACAAGGCTGTCTGTGCAAAGTATCACAGGGAGCTAGGAATATGTGCTTCCTGAGTTCAAAGGAGGGAGTGTTCTCACCTGGAGGCAGGTTGCATGGCACAAGTGACAGTGGGGCGTTAAAGAACAGGCAGGGTTTTTGAAAGGTAAAGATAGAAATCAGGAGGAATTCCAGGTACAAGGAAAACTGGACGTAATAGTATGTGGCAAGTTCAGAGGACCCGAGAAACTATGTAGAGAAGAAGGGATTCAGGTTTGTGATAGCACATACAGGCCTTGAACGACAAGCATGTCAATGTCCTAGTATAATTTAGCTGCGGTGTAGGCCCTATTAGTGGACAAGAGCCATCCCTGGAAGGTGGGCAAGGCAGCTCAATTCTTCAGGCGGGAGGCAAATCCTGATCGGATTTGGGTCTTAACCCATCAGGTTTTAGTTAACAATCCTCAGCCCCCATCTGGATAACACTGACCTAACACTGAAAGCCAGTACTGCCTGGGTAAATAAAGCATCAGTCCTTGAATAAAAAGAACATCTTCCGGCATTTTCGTTAAAAGAATTCTGCAACTTACTGCACAGATGCCCCAGACAGGGCAAGCAGACAGAACAATCGCTGATCATAGCAAGACACAATCTGAAGCTATAATAATGTCCACTTCCCTACAGACACCCTGAACATTGTTCACATCCAGCACATGATGGTTTCTTTAACAGCTCGTTAGAGAACTAACCTTTCAAGTACACCGAGTGTTTAATTTCTCTAAGCTTTTACAGGGCTTTTCTATAAATATTTCTAAAGTAAGGTAAAAGGAGTCTTGCTTACCAGTTAAAGTTTTTCATATGTTTTACGTCTTAAGAAATGTGAAATTCCTTGTGAGTAGTGGCATCATGCTATACTTATGGAACTCTTCAGAGTGTAGAATTGTGTGATATAAACAGTAGACATCCAATAAACATCTATTGATTGGTGGGTTTTTGTATTATAATTCAAGAATAATATTAATAACCTTAAATATATTATCCCTGAAATATAGGAGAATAGTTCTTAACGTGCGGTCCATGGAGAAGTTTAGAATGTCCATGACTCCCTGAAATCATATACAAGTTGTATGCACATGTGCATTTCCTGAAGGGACAATATGTGGATTTTCTGTTTGTTTTCATTTTGGATTCTTAGATAGTCTAACTAAAAAAGGCTAGAAATTATTGTCCTAGATTATGACAAAATTATATTAAGGATCTTTGCCACTTTAAAACCAGAAGTTCTTTCCATCTTTAAGGAAACCAAAATAAAAGTAAATTTAAGATTTTCCCTGTTCCACTGTCACTGTACATGAGCTTATGCAGAACTAAAAAGAAGTGGTTGCGCTGCCAAGAAATATGTCTATTTTTTCTTGCACTTGCCCTAAAGAGATGTTCATGTAATTTCACAATTATATAATTTGAGAAACTCCAGCCCTTAGTTTTATCATCAGTAAAATGAAGAAAATGAAACTAGAACTGTTCCTCCAAACTGGGAAATGTTCTATACTTCTATAGCTAGTTCCAGAAAATGTTCATATATGGCCAATAATACAATATATTTGGGTAATCAATATTAAGCAATATTTTAAAAGGCTCTTTTTTTATTTGTGCAGGACTCCTCAGTACTTCTATAGTGCCAATTGCATAGTAAATCTTCAAAGGGGAATGGTATATCCAAATTTTCCCAAGTAAATATGAAACCTCTATTCTCTAGAGTAGTGCTGTCCAACAGAAATATATTAAGACCCACATATAAAATTTTTAAGTTCTCTAAGTAGCTATATTAAAAAGAAAGGAATCAGGTGAAACTAATTTTAACATTTTATTTAACTCAACATATTAAAAATATTAACATTTAAACACATACTTGTAGTAAAAACTTTTAATGAGGCATGCTATATTGTTTTTTCATACACGTTGAAATCTAGTATGTATTTTACATGTATAATATTTTACAGTTCAGATTTCAAGGCTCAATAGCTACATGTGACGAGTGGCAACTACTGGACAGCACTACAGCATCTTGCAGACCAATGTGCTATTAAAAACTCTTTGGAAAACAGTAACCTATGTAATCTTTGATATTTCTTTTTTCACTTGTCATTACCATGCCTTCATATAAACACACACACACACACACACACACACACACACACACACGCACACACACACATAAAAGATTCACTTAGGAATGTCCTTAATGAAGCAAGAGAAATTATTCATTTTATTGTATCTCAACACTTGACTAAGTATTTAATATTCTGTGTGACAAATGGGAAGCACACAAAAAGTACTTCTCTGCATATGGATGGATAGTTATCCCCAGAAAAGGCACTTGTGTGATTAAGTTGTGAGTAAAGCTGCTATTATTATTATTATTATTATTATTGTTGTTGTTTGAAAGCAAAATAGACATATATGATTATTCAGACTTGGGTGTTAGGCAGATGTTTTCTCAGAAATGAGCCCAGTGAGCCTTTCATGTCAAACAGCTGGCAGCAGTTGTGCCAGTGGTGAAATTTGAGTTTTGAAGTTAATATTATAATTTTAAAAGATCTACACCCACCGCTGTGAGCCTGACAGTTTCCCACTAGACTTTCTGGTAGTTTGGTACTGATTCCCAATGTGCCATTGGCGGAATCGAAATGGCAACCTTTTGGTGTCTGGGGCGATGCACCAGAAGATTGCAGGCTCGATCCCTGGTAGGGGGCATGCAGGAGGCAGTGGGTGGATGTTACACTTTCATATCAATATTTCTCTCTCTCCCCCCCTCTCTTCCTCTCTCTAAAAATCAATAAACTATTGTTATTTTAAAAAGGCTACTAACATATTCTTCCCTTTTCCAGTGACATATCTGTGTGAGGCCAGATGATCCTCAAATACTGTTCTTCTTTAACCACATGACTGACTGCAGATGTACACATGAGAATTTAGGTAACTTTTATGAAGTCCAACACCAAAGAATTTTGCAAAAATGCAAAAAATGTGCCACTCTTCTCACTAAAGTTTGCGTTGTTGTGTGTGTGTGTGTGTGTTTGTTTTTTTTTTTTTTGGAGGTGGGAGGTTAAAATGTTATTTAAGTTAACATAATAGCTATTGTTGTTTTTTTAGATTAACAAATACTTGTAATTTCTAGTATAATAAATATTGATAGATAAATGTAACCAACCAAGTGAAAGCTCTTAAGGGGATCTCCAAAATTTTTTAAGAATCTAAGTCCTAAGACCAAAAAGTTTGAGAACTTTTGGTCTATGGAAGCATTTTTATTTGTACATATAACACTTCTAATTCCTACAAACTAGCTCACACATTATGGTAACAGACATCTATGACACGGCATACGTCTTGATAAATAACTCAAGACCCCTGAATGACACCTGCTATGTTAGCTCTCCTCGTACTTGCTGGCTGTATTTTAATGTCTCCAGAATGAATGTGTGTTTGCCTCCGGTTTCTAAGAAGCAGTCAAAGAAAGGCTCATGTGGACAACAACAAAAAACAGGTTAAGAGTAAAAAGTTTCTGCTTGTAAGAACTCATAATTTCTAAAGCATTTGCTGAATGTCTCACAACTTATTAAGTGAAGTCATCTATGAATGCAAATGCTGATTAGCAATTTGGCAATAGCCCAACATTCACAGAATTCACATAGCTTTTCTTTAAACCAGTAGTTCATACATGATTAATTAGAACATCTCATTTATGTAGTGTGCACTTTAGCTCATTACTCTAAGTAAAATTCGTTAAGTATTTACATTTAGATAATTAAAATCTGGGTACACCCTTAAGAAAGATGCATACACTTTAGGCAAAGTGATTTTTTTCCCCTTTATACCACTGAAAGTAAATTACAGCCTCATTTACAGCCTCATCTGTACCAGTTTCAGAGCACAACACAGTAATGCCTCATTTCCTATTCCTTAAAAAGTAACATTTTAAAAATATAAATGCAGTAAGAATGATCAAATGACTGCAGAGATTTTAAAGGGCCACCCAACCACATATTAGCATCAATGCAGTTTATAATGTGGGATGCTCATTTCAAACATTTATCATACCCACCATGACTATGTTATTAAAACAGACATTGGAGTCCTTGAATTTTGTAATTTAGAATAATAGCAGAAATCTCTTTTCTTTTGATCCAGCTGCTGAAAACTATCTAGGATATATTTTTGTGTGTATCTTAAAACATACATTGCAATAACATAGTTAAATGAACATAAAGCACTGAAGGCCTCATGTGAGAAAAATAGTTTCAATCAAAAAAATTTTTTTTATTGATTTCAGCGAGGAAGGGAGAGGGAGAGAGAAATAGAAACATCAATGATGAGAGAATCATTGATTGGCTGCTTCCTGCATGCCCCTCACTGGGGATCAAGCCTGTAACCTGGACATGTGCTCTTGACCAGAATCGAACCTGGGACCCTTTAGTCCACAGGCCATCGCTCTATCCATTGAGCCAAACTAGCTAGGGCTCAATCAATTCTTAATCTGAGACTTTTTGCCATTTGTTCCTTTCTTCTTAAAAATTCAAACCAAATAATAAATGAGAACTTGCAATATTTTTTAAAAACTGTTCTTAATTATATTATTTTTACTTAGTAAAACTGTCTTTTTAATATTCATACCTATTTGGTTTACACTCAAAGTTTTCAGTGTTTTGTTGTTTTGTGGTAATGCTAGTTTCAGTTGTGAATTCAATTTCTTCCCTGTGGGTTCAGATCATTTAATATAAAAATGTAAAACCAAAGAGCAAGCACTAATTTTTAGAGCAAGTTTTTAAATGGTTCAGTGATCAAATCTAAAAACTGAATTGGTCTTTTGTAACTATCTAGAGAAGCTAATTGTGGACAACAGATCATAATACCACCTATTGTAAATCCACTTTTCAAGAAAGAATCTCTATTAAGAAGTCAATGCCTCTCAAATTTGCATGCATCCATTTTCTAGATGTTTTTATAACCTTACAAGCAACTCTAGTCTAATATTATAGATTTGTATTTATGAAATGTTTATTATTAAATCAACAAATTCTTCACTTAAAGATTCTTTTGCTAAGCCAACTAGAATGAAACCAATATGCAAAGATGAAATATCTATTATACTGCAACACTTCTAACCTAATTACATAGTTTAGGGACCTATGTCATGAGAGTTCTGTAAAGATTATATTATATATGTATGCTGTTATTTGCATAGAGTCTGGAACATAATTAATACTTAATAAATGACAGTTATCATTGACAATGAAAATGGCAAGTTAATGAAATTCGTATTTTTGTGTGTGTTAATTCTGTAAGCAAGTCCCTTCTCTGATTACTTAACATATAATTCTGCATTGCCACTGCCTGAATACAAACACTGCTTCCAAAAAAGTTTAATTTTAAAAAAAAAGTATTCAAATACAAAACAATTCATTCATTAATCAAGCATATGGTCAAAGATACGTCTGGTACATAGAATCAATAAAGTAGAAACCTGGAGGGGGAAAAGTGAGTACTCAAACACTACTTCCAGTCAAGAAAAAGACCTGGCATGAATACCGGCAAGAAGTAAATCCCTCCCCTTGAAACAATGACTAACAAAGCCTTGCTTGGGAAAATAAAATACCAAGTTTATATCAGGTAGTAAACTTTTGTCTTTCCTGCTTAACTATTAAAAATAAACAGCAAAACGCGATTAGGAGTTTGCAGGCTAGACAAACTCTTAATAAAATAACATCAGCATTTTTTAAGCTGATAAAAATAAAATTTCTTTACAAGCAAAGCAGATTTTGCCAGGAGAGGTAAGTACATAATGCTGAGATCCTCAAAGAGCCCAAGGCCATTCCTTTCACTGGTTTAGGTTCCACACTCATTCTCCATTCCCTCAACAATCCTCAGTAATCTGCAAGTCCTCTAGTATCTAAACAATATCTGATTGGTCTTGAGCACATTCAGTGTGTGTGTTTGGTTCCAATGCTCTACCTGATTTGAGGTGAATTCATTTGGCATCTGTGAACTCGGAAAGCAGGTTCCCAGATGCTTGTGGAGGGTTGGTACCCTTACAACACTTTCGCCTTCGGCAAAAATGTATTTCAATATAATTATAGTAGATAGCTTTCAATATGTCATCTCTATTATAGCAGCTATAAATTATGAAGTGAATTGCCTGTGTACAAGCATTTCTTCTGGTACAAGCAAAGTGGGAGAGCTGCATAGGGCATGATATATCTTTTCCGTTTTAACCGAGAACAAATGTCTAAGTCGGATTTCATTTGCAAATACCAATGTGTCCATTTCCCTTTGGTGAGAGGTGAAGGAGCCAAGAAGGCCTTCACTTCTTAAAAACAGGCTTCCCAGAACCCTTTAAGGATTCACCTATTCTAATAGTTGGGCCTTTAATCATAAGAGCATATTTGAAAGGTAATGTAAAAGCATTTTTCAAAACTTCTAACTAATTCATGAGAAGACAAATAAGCAATAAGCAATCAGGTTTTTGTCCAACTAAAGAGGGAGGCAATGCACCCAAGACCAGTAGTATGACAGTTGCTGCAAGCTCTGGAAAATTGTCATATTCCTATTTGGTGTCAGGATCAATAAGAGAAAAGTAAAATAGTTTTGTTTCCTTTGGGGGTGGTAATCATATTCAAGAATCTCATTCTAATATATATTCTATTATTTAAACTATATTCTAATATTTAGCCGAAGGGTTTATAAGTGAATTTAGATGATTATCACTAAAAATAATTACATCTAAGCCTATGTAATGGAGACATATAATCAAGGAACATTTTATATAGAGGGAAAAAAAGAGGACAGTATATTAAAGATAGTACCATTCCTAAAACACACATAAAACAGAGCCTTGCAGCTTGGATTTAATTCTGCTCAAACTGTAGCTCTAGCCTGCTTAGCTTTGTAAATGCGGCTATGTTTATAAGGTACTTTAATTTATGGCAGTGGTAGTGTGTGTTAATTTTATGGCAATCTAAATCTAAACAGGCTTCAGATACATTTTCATTACAGCTTCATTGCAAAACACAGTAGAGTGAATAGCTCTAGATTCCAATGTAGTTTATTTCTTTTAATAAAAGACTCAACACAATTTTCGAATGAAGCTTCTGCCTTACTTAACATATATGTTCTTCCTATTTACTAATAAGCTTTCCATCGCTCAGAATACCCGTGTTCACTTTTAGGAGGAAAAATATAATTTCTGCAAAGTGATTCGAATAGTTGTGTTTTATTTTTTCATCTCTACTCTGATCCCATTTCAAATGCAATCCAACATGGGCAAATCAGAAACAAACAAACAAACAAACAAACAACCAGAACCTACCTGAATTATTTCCCAATTTGACATAAGTAGTAGCATAATTTGATGAAAAAGACAGTCATATTGTCATAAACAGATTTCAATGCCTGATTCTAGCACTAACTAGATGTATGAAACTGGACAAACAACTTAACCTGAGTCTCATTTTCTCATCTGTAAAATGGAAATTATAATACCATCTATTTTAGAAATGTCACCCCTTCACCTCTGTTAGTTCTAATTAGCCTATAGCAATTTCAAAACATATACCTGAAAGGTCTACTCCAGATAAGGACTGTATTTCAAAGATTTAAAGAGAAAAAGAAAAAAGAAAAGTTGACTATCTTATGTTAAAACTCACAGAAGAGCTAGGAAAGCCATCCCAAAGGCAACTCAAGAGAATTAAATGCCACTGATATTTCTAAAATAATTCAGAACCTATAGAAAATTGGTGAGCTACAATCCTGTCGAATCAGCCAACTAGTCCCCATACTCAATTTATTTACTTGTCCTTAATACTGCAATGACTTCACTTATCTATATTTTTTCCTTCTGAAAGTGCTAAAAATGAGAAAGGAAACAGACATCTAAGTAGTTATTAGGCTAACAAATATATTTAACAATAAGGTTCATGACTATATTCTAATACTCATTATTTCCCAATATAATCTTTAATCCAAAAATACTTAGTGTAGGATTAATTTATAAAGAACTTGTGTGTATAGTGTATTTTCAAAGCACAAAAACAAAACAAAACAAAACAAACCCAAACCCTGTGACACTGCCTGATTGATGCCTGCCTCACCCAACTGCCAACCGGGCTATAGAGAGGAAATAGGAGACAATGTGAGAGATATGGCAGGAGGCAGTAAGGAATCATCTTAATTCCTCAGCCAAAAAAGTAGAACCATTTGGCCCAATACTATAGATCTTTTCCTGCAAGGTGCCTGGTGGTGTTTCTTTAGTAAGTACAGATAGATATATTTAACATAAAGTTATGCAATTAGGATATTACTACAAAACAGTGCCATTTCCACTGTTTATGCTCAGGGCAATCTTTTCAACCATGACTTATTTTGTTTACTCTCAATTATTCATATGTCAAATAAGAAAGTTCCATTTTTTTATGTACATACGTAAGATAATTTTTCTAAAATTCTTATTTGCACATCTTCCACTAAAAATTACTCCTATAAATGAGACTAGAGATGGCTTGAGATCCCAGAAAGTCCTATTCAGAAAAAAAAAATGCTTAATAGCTTATAAGATTAATTTATATTGTATTTTAACATAGAACTACATAAATCTTTCTACCCTCCCTAAAAACACATTCACCTCTGGGACAGAATCCAGCATTTGCTTAATACCACCACAGTAAGCATATTAGAGAAGGCAATGAAAAAAACTAACATATACAACTGGAGCTATACAGGGAACTTAGAAGATAAATCAGTATTAAAACTGGCCAGGAATGCCACATTACATTAAGGTGTTTGGACTTTAAGACATATCTGACTACATAGTGAAGTATTTATGGGTGAAATGATATGGTGTCTAAGGTTGCTTTAAATACCCCACACACAAAAGGGTGGTGAGGGAGAGATAGACAAAATAAGACTGACAAAATGTTAATATATATTTATCTGGGTGAGGTATATCTAGGCAGTTCCTTATTTTAGATTTAACTATAAAACAGCCGATTGACAACTGCCTTTTGACCTAAAAACTTGGCAATTTCATAGGATTTGACTTAATAATATTCTCTTTATTGGGGGTACATTTAAACATTTTCATATAATGTTTTCTTTAATTACCCTCCAGTGAAAATCCCTCAAACTACAGATTTTTAAGCTTAAACTAACAACTAAAGTTCAAAATGAACCATGAACATTTTACCTTCTTTCATTGGATCTAAGAGTTACTTATTTTCCTCCACATTTTAACATCTCTGAAATTTGGAACCATTTCACGACCAATGTTATAGTTAAATTGGGCAGTGTTAATTTTTTCTTGTGGTACATAAAACAATGATACAGCTTAAAAACAAAGTATCTTAGAGTCAATGAAACATGGATAATATAATTGCTGAGAATAGCATTTTTAATCAGTAATAGCATGCTCTCTAATCAGGAATTTCTCACACAATGGCTAGTGTTCCCTGCCCCAGGTTAATTATCTTAGGTGGTCTCCTCGGAGAGACTGGCCAGAACCTGCTTACTTTGTGAAGTTAGCTCCCTCCCCTACAGCCTGGCACAATTCATACGAATCCCTAGGAGGATTCTGGAACTCCCAGCATAGGAGGAAAATCTCACTCTGCGGTGCTTCCTTTAAAAGCCGTCACAGCTTATGAACAAGGCCAGTGCATACATGTTAATGATACAAAGCTATGAAGAGCACAAAATGGTGAGCTTAGAGAGGAAGGGTGGTTGCAGGAGTGGTTGCAGGAGTAAGGGCACATGAATGTGAGGAATGAATATAGCTAAAACAAGTAGATGGGATAAAATAGCTTAGCTTCACCTCTGAAACCTCAAAGGGACTTCGTTTCATGAATCCAACAATTCACTTAGATTTTAGCATTGACCTTATTTATTTTGTTCTTTGTGTTAACACCTAGCCCTCACAGCCCTCAGAATTGGTTAGCGCAGTCTAATAGCAGAGCAATAGAGGTTTGTGCAGGACTATGAGAGTGGCGGCTGCTGACCTGTTCATATTTCTCCAGTTCTGTGTGATAGATTTGTCTGATCTGGGTCAATTTGGCTCTGTAATCTGAGTGTTCAATAGAGTTATCTGAAGAACCTCCAGAGGCTGCCGCGGCTGCAGCTGCTGCCGCCGATCCCCCACCTTTCTCAGGACCTGACACCCCTTCTGCCAAAAGCATATTGTCCAGTCTCATGAGCTGGGGGTCGGGAGGGTCCTCCTCCTGGGCTCCTCTGATGCTGAGACCTTCAAGGAGAGAGAGACAGAGAGAGAATAAGCGAGAAACAGGGCAAACAGCATATTTCATTTATTTGAGAAAATGTTCAAACAACATCAGTGCACTATAATTCATGGAGCATTTCATTGTTCACATTTTATCAAAAACCCTGAGTATGGAAATTCTTTTCAAGATAATATTTACAAACATCCCAAAATTTCTAAGATCACCCCTTCTCAATTTATCCCAGATTGGATCCTATGGATCCTTAAAAAAAGGTAGCCTGAGTTCCTGATGTCCAATCTTCCCAGATTTAGGTGATTTAAGAATAAAATGGGAAGAGGGTTAAAAATTTGGGATTATGAGAAAGAAAAAACATCATCCAAGGATATAAAACAAACCCAATGAAAGAAATGTGGTTGTTCTGTGTCTCTATACAGCTAGAACAACAGATTTTAAAATCTCATAGAATAATTAATTCACAAGCTATACCCAAAAATTAAAACATAAGCAGGATCAGATGGGCTTCTCCATTGTGTAATTTCAGGGGGAGAAGAGAAATACATACATGATTAGCTATGCTTTAATTATATATATATATAATTATATAATATATATATATATATATATATATATTATTAAATGCCTTGTTTAAACAATTGTCAACAAACTATAAAACCAGGACACTAATAAATACAGTATTAAAAATGTACCGTCAACATGGCAATACGGTGCCGGGCACCATAGTCTCAATCTAATTTTGCTTTTATATAAAGAACTTCCTAAGTGATGCCCAGTCAGCACCTCATCTGAGTACTATAGATCACAGCTGACAATTCGTAGGTTTAATCAGGTCACATAGGCTTTCTGCCAAGATGTTTTCAACAACACAGAAGACAAAGTTTTAAAATAATTATCGTGGTATAAAAAAGCACTGGAGTCACGACAGCTCAAAATCACATTTTCATTAATGTGTAACATAATCTAAAATATCCCAGCCCAATTAACCTCTGGAAACCTGTTTAAAAGCAGGTTCTTCACACAAGGCATCCTGGGGAAGGAGGGGCAGGAAGTTGGCATCTTGCATGTCTGCATTTGGATCCTGCCTTTTGCGCCTGTGCCTGTTGTTTATTCACAGTGGTGCACACTCTGTGTCTGGTGTAACTTACATGACAGTAACATCCATAAGCTGCCAAGTACTCAACTGAGCACCAGCTCTGCAATTTTATGTGCTAACCTAAGACTATCATCAATTCTTTAAAGAACAGATTTCATTCCTAGATGTCCTGAATTACACCCACAGCAGGAGAGAGCTCTTGGTTGTCTTAACTCAAATGCACAACTTTAATTTCCTCCCTCAAAACACTTTAAAGCTGTCACTTTCATTTAAAAATATACTTCAGAATAATTTCAACTGGGTAATAAAACTAACTCAAAATAATTTAAAATTATGTCTGTTGCCTGTAGAGGAAAACAAATAAGGTATGGAAACTATAATATACTAAGACAATAATTCATTTACGGAACCAAAAAGTTAGGAGCCCCTTAAATAAGACAAAATCAGTATCAGCACATTGTTGATAATTAAAGCTATTTCTTCTAGATCTAGAAGAAACTCCCAAATATTGGTTACACTGATATTTTTAACATCTTTCACTTTCTTTCCTTCTAATTCATTTTATTAGAAGGTAGAATCTCATGGCCTAGACACACTTGCAGTCCCACATACCAAGTTTTCTGTGCCTTTGATATGCCGTGAGGACTCACTGAGCTACCTCTTACCTGACACCTCAGGCTGTTTCATTTTATAGTATTCATTTGGGAGTTCCTTACATTTCTCCTTTTTAAATTAAACTTTTGCTCACATTTTTGTGTTTGTTGGTTCTACACACACACACACACACACACACACACACACACACAATGGTGCTTCTCCTGGAAATGTGTTTCATCTACCTTCAAAGTTCCTCAGGTTTCTAGTTTTACCTTTGTACTTATATTTATTCATCTTTTCTTATGGACATTTGGTGAGGTTCTTTAATAGTAGATCAACATCCATAGACAATATTTTCACACTTCCCTGCACATGTGTGGCGCACAAGAGAAGATGCTCAATGACTAATACACAAGAAAGCAGGGAGACAGAAGAAGGAAATTCGTCAGGAAGAAATGCAAGATACAAATTAATTAGCCATATATGGCACTTTCATATGTACCTAATATGCATATAAACCAACGCCACCATACCAATAGGAAGCAACTCTTAAACTCAATAGTAGTAAACACACACAAAAAATTATAAGTATGTCTTGTGACAAATACCTCTTTTAAAATCGTAAGTAAATCAACACTTCAGTGGTTGCTTCAAATATAGGAAGAACATTTTAATGTAATCTTTCTGCATTTGCTTTATAAATTATGTACATCAAATCTAATCAGAAAAATCATTTCCTGACAAAAAGTTCACACTCCTATAGATGAGAAGTCAGTCACACATGGCTTCCAGTCATAACACCTACTCCCCTAGGCACCTATAAACATTTTAATGAACCTAAGTTTGCAAGGGGCAGAATAAACTACGTGGTTTTCAAAAGATCTTGATATCTTCAAACTAAAACTTGGGAAAACAATAATTTAAAAAACGGTCATTCTTATTTTTAATCCAAAATGTATACAGGGACATTTATAGAGATTTATAAAGCTATACATCTAGGCTTGGTTATCACAGAATTATAAAGTTTAAAAAAAACCAAAACCCGCCCTATTTGCAATCTACTTATAACCACCACATTCATTTCAGTATCCCTAAGATTTAGACAAATCATACAAACACAGTAAAACATTGTTTAACAATGAACTTGGCT
>OZ004708.1:179418442-179475942 GCA_963924515.1 Vespertilio murinus | reverse complement strand
GTTAGAAACATCGATGAGAGAGAATCATCAATCAGCTGCCTCTTGCACACCCCCACTGGGGATATGCCTGCAACCAAGGTACATGCCCTTGATGGAATCGAACCTGGGACCTTTCAGTCCGCAGGCGGACGCTCTATCCACTGAGCCAAACCGGTTTCAGTGGTCTCATGCAATTATGAGGCACATTCGGGTGGGCAGGAAGTTGACTCTGGGTCCCATCATGTGCCCCAGACTCTGATAAGAGGGAGACTTTCACATACATTTTACTAATTTTCTTTCATCTCTGATACTTCAAATAGCAATATTAAAATATTTCCTCCAATTAATTCCCTTTTAATGTGCACAAATTTCGTGCACTGGGCCACTAGTTCAAACATTAGTCTGTCTTCCTCTAAGTCCAGGATTCCACTATACCTCAAATGCCTAAAGAAATAGATTATAATGTTGGATTTTAAATTCACTTTGCAACTCCACTACTGAAGAATATATACTATCCTACTAGAAAATATGGAATGTAGAATAGTCTGGATTCAAATTCTGACAGTTATTTATTAGCTTTGTGATTGTAGGCAAGTTCTCAAATTCATTCTCTATAAATAAAGATACCGCCAACTTAAAGAATTATTGTGGGGTTTGAATGCTATAAAGTATGTAAAATGCCTACAACAGTATCTGGCACATAATCATCACTTTAAAAAATAATAGGGGTTATTCCCTTTAAATCACACAGACTAAAATCTGTTTTGTTAAAATACTATATTTCCTTAAATCAAAGAACTAGTTACAGAATTTCTTAGTATAACTTGTGAAAATAAAACATTGACATGAACTTAAAAAAAAAAGTTCTGCAAACTTAAGATTAAATCTGAAACAAATAATGCTTTACAATTAAACTTTTATCTGATTTCTGATAATATTCATTCACTAGATGGTCAAATCTGATCAAGGTTGTGCTTTTAAGAGTTTTCTTAAAATTGGTATTTTTATTTATCAAGTTTCTTTGCCATAGATTGTGTTGCCATTACTTTGCAACGTATTTTAATGGTGTGTAATTTTATTGGTTTTTGCTTTCTCAATTTTTATTATCTAAGTATCTGTTTTCTTCTTTTGCTCTTTACTCTCATATCACTTCCAGTGGCAGAATGGCACTCTGATGTTTGCTGATGATAAAACACTCTTGACAGCTGTTCATTACTAGTGGTCTCCGTCCACACTTCAAATAAACTTGGAAATCTAGAGAATGGCTACGTGTAGAAGACCACATGGAAATTAAATGGTATTATGTCTTTGTTTAGAAATAAATAAAAACCTTTTCTTCCTGCTCATTATCATGTTATAACTGGCTACATGGTATTTTGTTAAAATTAATCCAAATTAAACCAAAGTTATCCAACTTTCAGTATTTTAGGAATCTTTAAGCAAATATTTTATTAAAAACATGATTTCTTAAAAACTATACATATAATATATATCTGATTTAAAATTTTTGATCAGATACTGAAAATGGGGAGAAAAATGGTACCACTCCAGAACAATTAATATTTTTTATCCATAATTTCTCTAAAATAAAATATTAGACCCAAGTTGAATTTAAAAACACCCAATATACTTAGTTGTGTACTTTAAGGTAATCAGCAAACGTCATTCATACAGCCTCATCACAGTAGAGATAACGCCCCTATCAAATAATTAATCTCACGCTTATCTTTATATTCACTTCCTTTCCCTTTGCTGCAGCCATCTTCTTTCCCTTTCCTCTAAAATGTTGAAAAGTGAATATATAAATTACAGTCAGTTGGCTTCGTTATGAATATTGCACATCCACTGATTCCCTTTTTCCTTTTGCAGGAAGGCGTCACCACTTTACTGTTTTTGTAATGCCAACTTATCCTGATGCATAGGCACTGCTCAATAGCAGGCCGGTAAATATGGCATGAGGATCGTTGACAGTCTCAGTACATTCCAATGTAACGGCACAGAATAAAGTTTTATTTGTATTATTATAAAGGACACAGACTCAGTTTTATCAAAAAGACTTTGTGAAACATGGCATGATTAGAGGAAGCATGAACTTGACTTGACTTTCCATATGACTTTCCTTTTAAGTATGCTGGCTCCTTAATGTAAATACAGCATTGAATTAATGACTGAAAATAGCTTCCCCCTCACCCCTAGTTTTAAAAATTATTTCAAACACAATTTTCACTTTAAAGACAAAATAGCTTATAAAAACAACAATACATTGAAATACATACTATACTGACCCTTTGCCCCATATATAGACATCAGCCTTTGGTATTTGCTTTTAGGTAATTAGGTTAAAAAAAAAAACAAACACAAAAACTTAAAACTATTATTTTCATCTCCAAAAGAAAAGGTTGAGGTATTTAACAACTGTGTGATCTCCATCCAAAAAAATGCAATGAACATAGTAGCTTCTTTATTTTCATATATATGCCTGTACACATCTCTCTTAAGCAGTTTACATTTTGCTGTAAGTATTGTAGATGTTTTGGTCAACAGTGAACTTTAAAAAGGGTATTTGTGCCTCCTGGTTGTATCACATCCATCACTACTCTCTTCCATTAGAAACTATTAAGTGTCTGAAAAAGCAGGACCACCCACATGGCATGCAAAGGACAATGGCAGAGAAGCTTGATCACACGAACAAGGCCCCCTATGTTAATAATGTACTTATTTACTTATAAATAATCAAAAAGTATATTCTTACATATAAATTACAAAAAGCGGCTGGTGTGGCTAATAAAACAAAGCATTCTAGTGCAAATTGATTGCTACTTGTTTCACAAACTATTTCCTAGTGACCTATAAATAAAAGCTCAAGTAAAAAAAAATAAATTTACCTATATATCATTAACTCTTTAAGCAACTAGCCTACAGCAAAGATAGCCAAAGAAATTTTTTATAAACACGACTTCCCAAAGCATATTCTAGATTTTGAGATCATAGATTAATACCGCTCGGGTAAAAATTTAGTGTGACTCAAATTCACTATCAAGTCATATGTCATTCAAGATGGACTTAAACAGCAATTAAATGTAGTACTGCTCATTAGAACAATTTAAAACATTTCCTCTCCCCGCCCCCCCATCTCAGAAATAATTTTTTTTTCTAGGTTAAAGGTATTATTGGAAGCATAAAGAGTGAGATGGAGAGTACACAAAACAGGCATATAAACAACTAATTAGGAAAGTCAATTGAAAGAAAATGAATATTAAAATCCTTTTGAAAAGCACCATAACATAATTACAATCAGGGTTTTTTCCAGTTATTTAGAGGGAAATGTGTAAATGTACATTTCCCCTTGTGTACTTATGAGGGGGAAAGTTCATTATTCAACCCACTTTTCTGAAAAGAAAATGCGTATGCATTAATATAAATAAAAGTGTAGATTTATATTAACAGTATACAGATTTCAAAACTGCCAAAAGAAACCCGATTTTGAGCTGGGTATTTTAGGTGGTAAACCATGGAAATGTCAACTTTGATTTGAGCTAACAAAAAGGAATTTAGAGGATGGATAAGCTCCAGGACCTTTGAATTAAATGAAAGACCAGAACACTCCACAGAATGTCTGCAATAACAGTCTCTACAGAAAATTATGAGGAACTACATAAATCCACCCTCTTCCTCTTCACACAGGCTCATTAAAGCGGTACTGGCTCTCTGGGCAGCTATAATTCTGCTGACTGATACCCCGGAATCACCCTGTCAATACCCAGCGGTGTGCTGCCTCTCCAACTATCTCTGCCCCTCATATTCCTCTCTTTGATGGGATTTGCTGACCTTTAATCTGATGCTAGTTTACTCTCATCACTGAAGTGTAAGTCAGAGAGCAATAAAACGGCAACCTCACTGATTCAAAAGGGAGAGCTAAAGCCTGCTAACTGTGAATCTAACCTTTCGTAATGGCTGGCTCTTAAAGGAGGACGCATGGGGTGGAAGGCAGCTAAAACAAACAATGTGTATTGCTGAGCACAAGATTTATTAGAATCCTTTTTACATGGGTATTAGAAGAGGATACGTGGGTATAAACAAGAGATACACAAATATTTGCAAGGGAGACCAAAGTTCTGGTCAGAATAGCCTTCCATGCCAATACAAATCTCAACGAGAGCTGTGCTATAGAAGCAAGCAAGGTTAGTGGAACAAAAAAAGCCTATGATGACTCCAGGTGGATGTAAACAATACTGAAGTAATAAAATCATCATTAAAAGTAAGATGTTTTTCTGTGATGAGGTACGAGACTATAATGACTGAAAACCAAAAACTCAAATTCATAATGGGCCCTAGGGAATTCAAAGAGCTTGTGGAAATTAAATGCTCCCAAATAATTTTCAGTATAATATTAAAGCTAAGTTAATAAGACCTCACATTTATTGAGTGCTTCCTATGTGCCATGCACTGCTCAAGGTACTTGATTTTAGCCTATCCTATGAGTTAGGTACTATTATTATGCCCAGTCTTATTATCATGAAATTGGGGCACAGCACGGTTTGGTTGAAAACCACGTTCATGGTCACACAGCTAGACAGTGAAAGAGCCACGATTATTCCATGTTCCCCCATGGCAACAAATCCTGGCCACTTTGAAATGATTTCAAATTGGCATCCAGTTTTTTATGACTCATCTCCTGAGATTTCAACTACTTGGCCAACAAGCTTAAAGGGCCATGGACTGAATCACAAGTATTAATTTAATATCAATCAGTGGTGTTAATTGTCGAACAAGGCTACTTTTCACCCGCTTGCACAAACACTGAATATTCTTTCATTATAAATTAATCTGATAAACAAAAAAGAAGAATCTTTCAGTTTGCAAAGCACATGAATCTATGTAAAATATATACTAAATGCCAGAGTGTAAACAAAGCGGAAGTTATTGCATAACAAATCTCTCCCAATCCTCTTGGGGAAAACAGAGTCTGACAGTACGGGGTTCTAACAGGTGCAGATAGCAGAAGAATTACTATTCATTCTACCCGAAAGAAAAAGGATAATAAAAAGCATAATTTAATTTATAATTTATGTTTACAAGTGTTATTTTTAAGAGTTACAGTCTGCTTTGCAGATTACTTGGTCTGGTTCAAGTTGACATGTTGCATCACAGAACAAGCCTGAAGGGTCTTCACAACATGTACGGTAATTAACACGTCATTAACACATTAACTAATATACATTCAACATCATCATTGTTAATAGCATAAAATTAATTTATTGTACATTGCACATAGCACCCCCGGCACTTTTCAAAATTAATTTGGAAGTGCATACTACCAAATATTTTAAAAGGTAGCCATTTATACTGAAATATTTTCACCAATAAACATTTTTATAGTTGTGCATGTGTGGTGTGTTGTGTGTGCATTTTTAAAATGAGGCATACTTAGTGATACTACAAATTAAATCTGTATCTGAGTCAAGCTGTACTGGTACAAAAATACAAAGAACAAAGACAAGCCTTATTCTGTAAAGGAACTAGTAATACATTAAAAATTTAATACTTGGCAGGTCAAATCTGGATACTCTCTGCTGAAGACAACCAATATTAATGAATCAGACTACAGAGTCATTGTGTGGAATCCCAAAGGAAGCAATAATGCAAGTACAACAAATTCTTAGAAGTGAAAATCCTGCAAGACTACTTAACAGCGTATCACTGGTCAATGTGCTGCAGATCATAAATATGTTAAACCTTTTATAGTGTTTCTGAATATGAATGCAAGCTAGATACAATTTTAACTAAACGTTTACTCTGATTTTACTTTGAAGTAAACATCTTTGCATAAATATTTGCCTTGCCATTAATCCCCCTTCATATATTTTTAATACGTAGTTCTGTTTCCTTTTCTACAATAAATCTAAAAGATATAATAAATAAAACTACTTCTTCAAGAAACAGAAAATTTGGGTTTCTCTAACAAGTAAGGTGACACAGTTAAAAGAACTCTGAGTAGTAAACTTATAACAAGAAAGAGTACAAAAGGATGAGATAAGCAAAATATAACACATTATAGACAGCCTACCAAGTGAATTCAAGTTAATTACTGCCTGGTTATTGTTTTTAAAATATTTTTGAAACTGTTATTGAAAGTGAGACCCTCTGGAAAAACATAAATGGGTAGTTGGCTCAGTTGACTACGGGGGCCCCACGATGTGCTGAGCACATGTTCTTTTCCTTTCCTTTATATTCTTTCTGGTTGATCTTTCATTCATTCATACTTTCATTCAACAAACCTCTACTAAGTCCCCATTATATGCACAGCACTGTGCCAAAATTTACATGTAGCTGGTTCAGCAGAAATTATTGATCACAACTAAGTAACTTTAGACTCCGTTAAGAAACAGCTATTACAGAAATGCAATTTTAAGGTATAATTGCTAAATTTTAAATCAATTAACATATGTTATCTACTAAAATTAGTTGTACAAAAACATGTCCATTTAGTTTTTCATATATAGTCAAGAAGTTCAGATACAGAGTAAATGCCAGCTCGGTGAATCTATAAATGCCTTCAAGTAAAAGCATTTATTTAAAAACATGAAACTTACCACTATCTTTCTCTATATTTAAGTTACTTTTGTTATTGGCTACAAATCCCTGTATTACTGGTGGTAGTATCATATCAATTTGAGATTAGAAAACTAGTGAAAACATTTACTACAAAAAAATGCTGAATTCTATAATTATGATATAAGTAATATACACACTTGAGAGTATACATAACTAGGATCAGACTCATTTGCTTTCAGTACATCTCTATACTACTTATTAGAATGTAAAGCTACCTGTCTATAGAGTCTACACTGTGGGATGGGCAGAAACATCAGCAGTTTGTCCTGGGGTCTTCCACACTACATACAATTATACTGGGGTCACTTGGGTTATATAGGAAGCCTGAAGTTTTAAATTGTCAATTAGAATATTGTGGCCTGATTTTAACAATACAGCAGTGCTTCTAATGATCTTAAAGGTAATTCACTATTCAGACCCCAAGCAAAAGATGCAAATGTAGCACTGAAAGCTCCTTATTAAATAGCCACAGGCTACATCTCTGTACAATAAGTGGTCCAGGTCTTTTTAGAACATACTAATTAGATGAACAGAGAATCAGAAATATGCAAAACCAGGTCATGCAGCAAAAATGGTGAAGTGTTACAATAGGGGGGAAGGGGTGGTGGGAGAGAGGGATGAGAAAAGCATACCAAATAACTCCATCCCACCATTATTAAAAAATTATCTACAACAAGGAAGAAAAATAAATCATGTCAGGTCACTATTTGACTCAACCAAATTAGGGTGGATATTGCTATTAAAGTTAAGTTTTAAGTTTATTGTCAGGGATATGCTTAACT
Organism: Vespertilio murinus; assembly: GCA_963924515.1. NCBI lineage: Eukaryota > Metazoa > Chordata > Mammalia > Chiroptera > Vespertilionidae > Vespertilio > Vespertilio murinus. Next base: position 179,468,566 of record OZ004708.1, on the reverse strand, counting down.
GATGATACAATACTATGAATAATACATTAAGCAAAAGCCCAATCTAAAATTAAATTTGCCTTGGGTTATCTCCAAATGTTTACTATAAACATTCAGAATTACTCTGGTTTATAAATGAAAGCTAATATCAAGGAAATATTTTCTGGGGCTTTACTTTTCAACAGTAACATATACAGAGTTGCCTAACCAATACACCACACTTTTACAGAAGACAGTGCCCTCAATTCTCAATTACTTCAACACCATAGAAGTTTATTTTATTAAATAATTTACTGGAGGAAAATAGACTTTATTTTCAAACTGGGATGGTTTATTAAATAAGCCATTTCTATTTTAGTTTTGTGTTTTCTTTAAAAAGACAATGTTTTACCTAAATTTGAGCACCTTCTCTAAACAATAAATTGTACTCATTAAAAATACTGTTCTTATCTCATATACTTTAAGCAACATTAACATTCAACATAAAATAACTATAATAGAGACACTCAGCAGCAAATACTAAGCCAACCCACTATAACTTGAATTTATAAAACTCAGCACTAGACTAAGCCAAGGATCGGAGTTGTCATCTCGGATCTGCTACACTGTTTGGTTGGATGGCCATGGGCAAGTTGCCTCCCGGACTCTCATTTCCCTGTCTGCAAAATGAGAGGACTGTGCTAGATTTTCCATACGTCCCCTTCCTTCAACAAGTTCAGATTTTAGTTACAACTCTATGATACTATGATTATAAACTATAAGTAGCCCAATAATTCTAAAATGGGCACTAAAATTCAAAAGGTCCTTAAACTCACATTATTTACTTTGTAAATCAAATTTGATTCATTATTACACTAAATTCTCTGAAACTGAAGTTACATCACATTCTAAAGACGATTATGAAAATTTTGCTCTTCTCTCAGAGTCAGGTCATTCTAAAAAAGTAGGGGTAGTGGTGGAGAATGAGTGGTGGGAAGATGTCCTTATTAGTGAGATCAGTAGATTTCAAATGATAAGTTGTATTGTAATAATGCAAAAGCACTGTTTCAGGACCTCACATCTGTCTTTTTTAGCCAAGAGTCCACACGTCCACAGAACTATAGTACAAGAAGGAACCACATTATCTATTCCATCACACAGGTGACTTGAGGCTCAAGTTACAATTCTTACGGATAGGTAGGCAACAGTAGTTAAAAGGCCACATCCATTAAAAATTATGTATTTTAGAGTGCATTGGGTGGTTCCTCATAAAATGACTGCCGTCTGTAAATGAATGATAATTGAAATGCCATATTAGTATCTTAATTATAAAACTGACTAAATTAATATAAGAATATTTTAAATTTTACTTAAAACACCCATTCCTTAATTGGGGCTTAGTTAAAGCCAGGTAGCGGTAAATATATATTCACATAGTTTAGGATCTGTACAGGATTCTATGCAAATGATATTTTTGCCCATGACCAGTATAAACATGTACCTATATGGAAAGCTCCCATAAATGTTGATGCTGTTTCTTACTTTAATCTAGTACTTTTAAATCAGAGGCCCTCAAATAGTAGTTCTTCCTACATAAACTAGAAGTATAATAAATGTCAGTATGTGCTTTTTTTAGATATCTTGCTAGTATAGATAACATTTTAGAAAGGTGTAGGCCTCTAATTTGTTGAAGATAATCAGATATTTTAAGCCAAAATTGTAAGCAACATCTATCAGAAAGCAAAAATAATAATCTTGAAAATTGAGAAAAGGCTTCATCAATTCATACTTAGACCACTTACCATACCAAAATGTACTCTATTTTTTGTTGTTGTTGTTGTTATTCTCCATAAAGTCTTGAGTTTGATTGGATGGTATAACAAGCAAAATATCTCATGAATGTTTTCTGCCCTCAAGAAGCTATTCTAAGTGAATTAGTCTTCCACAAATTAATGAATTCATATTTTAAGATGCATTTGCAAAATGTTCCATCATTCCAATGCTAATTTGCAACCTAGTTAAAAAATGTTAGCCTACCAGGAAAAAAATTTTAATGGGTAATGAATGTCATGTTTGTGCAGGGAAAAAAAAGGACATGTAAATATAAAGCCCATATGTACTGGTTTTGACAAGACAGTGCAGTTAAGTGATTTTATTATGCATATTATTTCAAATATTCAATAGCATTAAGATATACATTTAACTACTGAAACCTTTTAAACAATGATTAAATTTTTAAAATCACATTAAAGTACATGTAATTTCTAAAAGTCCATTATAGCCGAACAGGAAAGGAAACAGTTAATATACTAATTACAGTAATTAAGAGTTGCCAATTTAATTATAGCTGGGAATATGAATGCTCTAACATTTGTTAGAGTGTAAAAAACAAACCTTTAATGCAGAGACTTTGTTCACAAACATCTAATGGAGACCTCCTCTACCTCACTCTGTGCTTCTCTGCTGACACAACAGCAATGGGTTCAGACTGAAGAACTTGTCAGCAATCAGGCAGGAGGAGGCTAATTAGCTTGCAGGTTAATGAGTGTGATGGCTCTTGACAGCATTTTGTTACAGCCTCTTCTGTATTTAAACAATAAATGATTACTTATATACAGTTGAGACATTCTAACTATAATAGCCAAGCCCACATGTTTTTTATAAAGATAAAATAAGCTCCTTTATTTCTAAATCAAAAATATAAAATTTGCATTAGTTATATGTTTATCACATTCTCACAATATGCTGAAAAGAACGGTAGTAATTGTACTTTACATACAGGTATATGTCCCTTTGGAGCTGAAAACTTCCATTGAAAGGATGGTCATTAGGTGACATAACTGGACAACTTAATGATAATTTAAATATGGTAGCTTTTTAGTAATATGCAACAACTTTCCTAAAAATAATTCAAGAAAGAGTTTTGTGTTTAATTTTTATTCTAGGTTTCTCTGTGTGAAACAGGTATATAAGGCACACACAGAGGAATCTCTTCGCTTACCTTGTTGGTTACTAGGGATTTGAAAACAGGTGGTGAATTAAGGAAACAACTCTATTGAGAGATTAACCCATTTCATCAGCCAGTGGAGAAGGAAATAAGAACATTTTTACAGCATCCCTATAATCCATATATTTAGTGGTAACAGAAATGTCTTAATAAAAGCACTAAGAAAATGAAATGAGTACTTTCAGGATTTTGATTTACTCTATAAAGTAAAGAATATTCAAATCTAAGTAAACTGATTTTTATTTACATGAGAGGAAAATGATGTGTCCAAGAAAACCTTATCTGAGAATTAAACTGAACTTGAGCTGCATAATATCAAGGGAGGGTTATTTCAATTTAATATTCAGTGTTCCCTAGAAATCTGAGCACAAACCCGGAAGAAACACCTGCTGAGATTCACACTGCTTTCTAAATTATTTTGCATTCATGAAAATATTATTTGTGTACCTTCTCACTACTGTTTGATGAACATTTGAAAATATAAAATAACAACTTTAAATATGTACCTTTCTAATGCTCTTTTTTATGTTTAAGAATAAAAGGTATTATACCCATCACAATTATGGTAGGCAATAAATAACTGTACATCCAGAAGCCTTAGTAGACCTGGGCAGATTTAGTAGCAGGAAGAAGAAGCCAGTGTAAAAACCAAAATAATTTGTTGCAGAGTTAAAAGGCCCAGGTGTAGTGAGTGCCTATAATTTCTAAGGAATGAAAGGAGTAATATAAATTCAAATTCTGTGGTTAGTTTGTCACTTTCCCTTAATTATACTGAATAATAAATTTTGGGGTCAAAAAATAAGTACTTGAAAATTTTTCCATCAATTGCATGCTACTTACACAACTGAATTCTCTTACATTATAAACAGTATTTGAATATAGGCTGTTCTGTATCATGAGTACATTCTTAAATAACAAATACACTATTATTAGCTTATAGGTATGTCTTATCACACATAAATGCGGCCCACTACACATTTTGTAATTTACACCCTAAGTGGTTAATATAGATCCTTAAGTCTCAAAAGTCACAATGCTGTGCTAAATCTACGTGGGTATGTAAACACGTTTTCCTAAATTCTAATCCAATTAAATGTTATAGAATAAAAAATTTACTCCAAATTATGTGATCAATTCCAATCTAGTGACTGGCGGGGGTGGGCGGGTGGGGACATGGGACAGGTGGGACAGAGGGGTGACTGACACCGAGCTAAAATCACAACCCATTCTTCCTGCTTAAATGAGAATATTCCTCGGTCTGAAAAATTATTTATAGAGATTTTTTACTACCCTTGTATACTGCAATGTTATTTCCTTTCCCACACACTAGCAAAGTCCATTTTCACAACTGCTATAAAGCGGCATGTTCACAGCTAGTAAAACAACTCAATAAATAGCCTCACGAAGCTATAGCTGTCTCATATCCTTTCCTCAATAAAAACAGAGGTGAACTGCTTATTTTCAGCAGCACACTATAAGAAGACAGAAGCATTATGACTGCTCATACATTCTGACTATCATTTGCCACAAGCTATATCTGTCAGCATTAAATAAAGCTGCATTATAAATGTAAACAAAACACCCACATCTACAAAATGAGCTGTCCACCATTGCTGTGGGCATGAATTGAACCCGCTTATTGACTCAGGTTGCTCTTTTTATTTATTTTTCTACAAAGACATGCATTTACTTTACCCTACAAGCATACGAGGTTTCAGAAAGGCAATATTCTTGTGCTAGAGCAAAAAAAAAAAAAAAAAAGACACATGACAAAGGCATATCTTAATAGGAATAACATTATGTAGGCAAACACTGGTCAGTTACTTAAAAACTTATTTCCGAATGTTATCCTAGATCAAAACACTAAATTGTAAATAATCTGTGAACCTAGTCCTCTAAATATATATTTATGAACTATAAGAGGCAATTTACAATCAAATACAGAACGTTAATTTCCAATATCTAATGATAACAAATGAAAGGTGTGAAATTATACCCACACGATTGCCCTTCTTTCTACTCCTTGACTATACACTGATAGAGTGGGGAGCTAAATATTCAGGAAATTCAATTAGGCAGGGCATAAAATTAATTCCAGTGGGAAAAAAGAATTAGTTTCTGAAAAAGCAAATATATCACTTGCAAAATGCTTTCTGGACTTTTTCCAGGTGTAAAAGGGTAGCAAATAAAATAAAAGGGTACTAAATGCTTTCTAAGCATAAAAACATTTTTCCAGGTTTTTGTTTAATTGTTTGAAAATAATTATGAATTTACTGCAGTAAGTTTACATTCTCACTTAGACCGGTTCAAAAAAAATGAGGAGGCCTTTTCTCTTTGCTATTGTCCCATGATAGGGCATGAGGCTAGGGAAGTAGACATCCAAGTTGTCTACTGTGAAACTACTGTCTACTGTCTATTGTGAAAATGGACAGGTACACTGGATTCCTGGGAGTAAAAACACCTCTCATCATATTCCAACAGGTGTACTTCATGTAAGATTTTAGCCTATTTCTAGGCTTATTTTGAAAAGGACCATCACTGTGCCAAATCATGACAAATGAAGATATGTTTTGGAGATATGCATTACAGACAGAGCCAGAGTATATATATTATGCCACCACCAATACACTTGCATTACAGAAAAAAATGATATGCAACATTCTTCCAAACAACCACATGGGACTCTTCTGTCTACTTGATCAAATAATTTCTCAATTAGTGTTCTCCGCTAAATTGACTGATTGCTTTGGCTTCTTGTAGACAGAGCTATAGAGCTAAATTAAAAATAAGCTTACACAGCCAGGTATATGGCCAGATTTCCCCCCAAAGGAGATATAAACATATGCAGACGCCACGTACTCCCAGGAGGTTAGTCTTTGTCACCTGTTGATCCACTGAAGAGTCATTGAAGTCTAAAAGTTTGTACTTTATAAGTACAAAATAGTCCACAGGTTAAGTCTAGATGTTAAAAGCAAGAAGTAAAATGCAGTGGTTAAAATATTAATACATAATAAAAAACAAAATCTACTTTCCAAGGATATCAATTGGAAAAGATAAAAACAAACAAAAAATTAATAAAATATCAACAATATGTGTTAATATTTTATTCTTATGTAGGATGTGACAGGAAAAACCTAAGCGGTCCTTTGCTTCTCACTATTCTGAAGGTAGATATTAATTATGTCTGCCTTTCCTTGTTAACAAGAACTACAGGACTGCTTATAGCTGCTATCCATATTGGGTAGGTTGCATCATTGTTTATGGTGTTTACAGAAAAAAAAGGGAAATCAGTACAAAGAAATAGTATGGAGTAATTAATGTATTGTAGTGTAATAATTTCCACTTTCTACCTCCATTTAAATAAAATAAAGCTCAGTAATGCCAGCGTAAATCAGGGGGAGCCACAGGGGAGCACAGCAAGGCAAAGACATTAAAGCCAAACCAAAGCCCTTCTTCACCCAACCTACTATTATTATTACTTGTGCAAAGCAAATATTCAGCCTCCAACCCTAAATCATTTCAATTCCTATTTCCAAGTATAATTTAATCTTTTTCAGCGACACTTGATGCTTACTTCATCACAGCATAATGACAGATTAAAAAGTTGTTGAATTAAATATTAAAGAGGACTTCAGGCAGTTCTGCATTTTTAAGAAATAACACAGATTGGAGATGAAATGAGAAGCCCAAATGCATATTTTATACCAAAAGGAAAGAATACATATATTTTTCCTTCAGGCCACCTACTTTGTAATAAAACACAGGGCAGGTTTTTTATTTAGTGAATAAAAATGTGAAATAGTATTATAAGCTTCATCTCACTATAATCTGGCACCATACAATGATATAAAGTTAATGATAGTAAGTAAGAATATGATTTTTTGTATGAGTATCTTGTTTGAATATTTTTAAAAGTATATTCATAATTTATCACTTTTGCATTCTGATTTTTAGAATTAACTTATTTATGGAAATTCATCTCAGATAAAAATTTCACAGATGACAGCATCAAGAGCAAACCATTATGTAAGCGATTTTATGATACAAACTGTTCTGAGTGGATTGGGGGGGGGGGGGGACATTGACCATACTGGTAAGTACAGTTCCAATTAAAATGCTGACTGGAATACTAGGCCTAATTTTGGAAGCCCCCATTAGATTCAGGTAAAATTAAAAATGAAATGTATATGACTAGTATGCCTTAACTCTTCAGTGGATTGAAAAGTGTCAAAAAATAAAATTTTGTATGTTTATGCTTAGAAGATATACAGATAATAATACAAAGATATACACAGTTAAAAGTCCAAGAGCCCATGGATCACTACATTTGGTATATGTTTTTAAAGAACAGAGATTTTTTTTCCCCCCCCTGAGGATCAAAAGAAAACAATTTTTTAAATTCTCTGTTCATTGTAAATTCAAACAATTTAATAGAGAGAAAAAAAGGGCTCCATGAACATTTTATTCTATTTGTGTAACATCAAATTACAATCTTTTGTACACACATACATTTTTACACAATGGTTGCATCCTAGTACTTTCATCTTTACTTTTTCATTTCACTTATGTGTTACCAATACTGTCTATTTGAACGAACCACACGAAACTGCCACCTTAAAGTCAAAATGGTCAGACATCAACAACTTCATATGATTTAACATTTATTTTGGAAAGTCGCATCAAGAGAAAAAGTCATCCACAATAATATGTTTTAAGCAATCACATAAAGACTTTTAAAATATGTACTATCTACAGGAATCAACATTTTCCTTAGAAGCCAAGGAAGCAAATGACATTTGTTTTTGGAAACAGTTCACTTTTAGAACAAGAACAAGGAACAAATGTTAGAAGGGAGTATTAAACATTTTAAAAGTAATACTTGGGGGGGGGGGGACATCATAATAGTGTCAACAATAAAAAGAAAGTGAAAAAAGTAATACTTTCTCTACTTACTCAAAGAAAGAAAGAAAATGACAAAGATACTACACTGACTTCAAAAATGATGACTTTGGCTGGGGTAGACCTAACTGTCAACATGGATGGCAACCACACATGTCCTTGAAAGAATGGCCGAATTCCTTTTGGAAAATTTTTCATTATGGCTGATCCTGGCTGAATATGACACAGATTTACTCATAAAATGTTGCACACGCAATCCTTTATTTTAAAGAAAAGTACAAAATATGCCTATGGAATTGTTTTTGCAAATCTAAAAAAGGGGGCCAAGCTTTTCAAACTATGCTTTTATTTAAAAGATTTTCCAATCTCAGTGTTCTGCTGTTCTACTGACATGGGCATTTGGGCAGTGGTTCCTTGCAAGCATACAATTCTAAATCCACACAATTAGATGCATGAACTACACTGTAAAAACACTGCACAATAATCTTTCCAGATACCCTTTAAAAAGAACAGAGAAAGTACATTCATCCTCCCTACAAACGTTTCTTAACTAGAGCCAAGAAACTGGGGCAAGCAGTGAAAGTGGGGAGGAGATAGTAGTGACAAGAAGATCGATTTTTCTATGGTTTCCATTTTTAAATTCTAGAAAGAGCGATCATCTTAATTTTCTGGAATCTTTTCCATATAGCAATAATGAGCTAACAACTTCCCATCACCTAGGACATAGTAGGTACTCAACAAATGTTTGTACAATTAAACTCCTTGTGGAATTCCCTATGGAATTCAGTCTCCCACTGACAAACAGCCATTAAGTTTGGATGCTTCTGAGCCACTTATGGCGGGAGAACTTCCTGGAAGGTGATTCTATTTACGGTGAGGGGTTAGAGTTGTTTTTTCCTATTTGTTCTTCTTTTCCAGGATTGTCCTTGTTCTGGAGCTCGTTGAGAATATTCCCTATAGGTTTAAGCCGTTCACATGATGACACCGTCCTCCTGTGTTCTCTGAGATACCGGGGTTGGCAGCAGCCCAGATATTTGAAATCAGGGAAATCCAGTCTCTACGGTCGCCCATCCTCGATCAGGTTTCGGATTTGGATTAGAAAGGTACCAGCTCTTGTGCTTGGGAGCAGGTTTGACTCCTCGGTGGTGCTGACCCAGAGCACAAGGCGGGCTGCGGCGGGCGGCAGAGGCGCGGGCCTCCGGGCGGCAGCTCACCGGGCGGCCCAGCGGCGGGGCGGAACGCCGGGCGCAGGGGGCTCGGCCGCAGCCCGGGGCGCCCATTGTTCTCGCGGTGCGGAGCGGCAGCGGCTCGGCTCCGGCTCGGCTCTCGGCAGCCGAACGCCGCCCTTTAGGCCGACAGGGAGTTCTCGCCGCCTCGACTGCATAATTAATGTAAATGGAGCCGCCTGGGTGTCGGTGCGGCTCCTCGGGTTTCCTTCGGTGCGGCACTTACACGGGGGCATTAGCTGGAGAGGGCAGCATCACAACAGGGGTGGAAATCTGCCTGTCAGGGGCTCATTCCACACGCCACGCAATGCAGAGCGGCCTCGGGATTGTTTCAAGGTGATTGAGAACAAAAACTCCTCGGAACAGAATTCAGGCTTACACTGAGCTCCCGCACATCTATTATTTATCTCTAGGTGCTTTAGGAAAGAAACGGCCGCAGCGTGTGCACAGGCAGCGGGGGCTCGGCCCGGCGGGAGGAAAGGCGCCGCTGCCCCGGCGAGTGCGGGCCCTTCGGCAGCCCCGGCGGAGGACGGCCGGGCCAGCGACGCCTCCCCGCGGGCACTGAGCTGCTCCCCGCGGGCACTGAGCTGCTCCCCGCGGGCACTGAGCTGCTCCCCGCGGGCACTGAGCTGCTCCCCGCGGGCACTGAGCTGCTCCCCGCGGGCACTGAGCTGCTCCCCGCGAGCACTGAGCTGCTCCGAGCAACCAGGGTAATCGTGGGCGCCTCCCACTTAACTGAAATTAAGGCGGACGCCGCTGAGGATGCTGAACCCTTTACCAAGGTGCCCGATTTATATTATTAATATTCCACCTCCAATCAAACTATGTTAGGGATATTTTTATTGTAATTTGTAGTCATTGATTTTTCCTCCACAACCTGCCATGGGGGAGAATACTAAGTCAAAATATAGAGTAAATGTGCAAAATACATTTTACACACACACAAAAACCCGTGTAATCTTTTAAAACAGTTTTACTTAATATTCATAATCATCCTGAATATCCCATGTTGTATAAATCCTCCTTCCCAAAGGAACAGAGAATGTGACGTCCCACGCCTAAATTAGCACAAAATCCTGTGCATATACTTTCAAGGCTATAAATTTTTTTTAGATATCTTTAAACTTAAGAATTTACATCTTGAATATACACATTTCGTTACCCAAATTTAGTTAGACTTACAGAAACAGGGTATTATAAATTTACAAATAAATCATCAGTTGTATTAAGGCTCTAAGTGGTTTTACCATGGTAAGTAATCAAATCCAAAACTTTTCTTTGTTTTTTACACAAATTAGGAGAGGAAATGAAATATATTAGAAAAGGAAAACTCGCCCTCTACTCCTCCCCTCCCCCGAAAAAAATCCTTCAAGAAAGAAAGCCCATGTTGCACATTTCAACTTGCAGTGTATTAAGTGTGTTCGGGAGTAAAACAACAACAAAATTGGAATATCAAATCTTGTTTCTTCTCTCCTGTAACAGTGACTTAATCCTGAATGTTCTCAAAAGCATTCTTCCACACAAAGGGATCGATTGTAGGCCACAGAATAACCTTGTACATATCTGTCTATTAAATGATTGAGACTAAACCCACCTTCATGTCTTAATTAAAAAGATGTACACTAACTGAAAAATACCCTTATCCATTCAATACACTGCATGACAAAAGAGATCAAAATGAACATGTCGATCAAAAGGTTTACTTTCGACAGGAAGCAGCCCGTCAGACCATTATTATAAATTAAAGGTATTATAGTCAAGTCATTTTTAACCTCTTAAAAATGGACAATCCTTTTCTGCACTTTAAATCATTTTTCTCCACAGAAGTAACATTTTTTTATGTCTAAATGCACATATTCCTCTGTCATTCTTCACTTCTCTTACTAGAGATGGTAGAGGTCTAATACTCTCCATTTTAAGTCAATATTCTCACCAAGTTTGGACTTCTCTCTCTCTTTAAATGATATAACATTTTTAAAAGGTGAACTCACAAACTGATTAAGCATAATAATCTTAGCTCCTGAATCTCATTTTACTGCACTAAAATTCCTAATGGAATTCTCCAGTTAATATCTTCTATATTAATAGATGCTGCTTTATATCTAGTCACTATGCTTAGTAAAAATAAGATAAATTCATCCTTACTAATAACTAAATTAGACTTCTAATTCTGTAATCCTTTACTTTTAAGAACTTAAAATGTCACGTAATAAAATATCAATCTTAATTTTTTTAAAGGACACCAAATTTTGGATCAGTACAATAAAGCATAAACAAAAAAGTCCCTTGAGATACTGGTGTGAAACCTGCAGCTCATTGATTTTGGTCTTGATAATATGCTATTAAACTGGAGAACATGCTGACCTTGTGTGCAAAGGCGGAATTGTGCATATGCAACAGAAAGCTTAAAAAAAAAAGCTTCAAAATGACTGTTTAAAACTAGGCTACAAAATCTTAAAATACAGAGAAGCATTCCATAGTTTACTTAAAATTGGCAACCACAATTTAACAAGCTATTCTAACAAATGATTAGCATAGCATGTGCTTTTCTTTAGCCATCAATTATGACACAGGGTAATGCGGGGCACAACTTAAGTGTCAAATTACAATATGCTATACAAAACCACTTTGCAACACAGCCTTCTGTTTGCTTAGCAATTACTACAGAGCACCCTGCTTTTCATGAAAGGCATTGGTCAGAACTGTTTATAAGAATCACCAGAAATGTTTATATATTTATATTATAAAAATTAGTTGACAATTTCATAAAATTTCTCTTTAACCTTTAATAAAATGACTGGGTTGTAATTGTGTTGATTTAAAACTGCATATAACAAAAATGGTGTGGGTATTTTTCTTCTTAAAGTAAGACTCACCCGTGGTATGTGACAAAAGTAGAATAGTACTTTTACAAGATTAAAGTATGAAGTCTTTTCACTAATTTGTCCATTAAGAAAATTTAAAACTTTTATTATTTGACCGCTGGAATAGTGAAAATCTAAATTAGTGAAATCTATAATCATTCTGAACAGAGAGCAACATCACCTTATAATTCTCAATAAAACAGACGGATTTAAGTGCAAAATAAACTAGTAGAATTTTAGAAATGTGATTCAGATTGTAATTTTCACATGGCAATCACTGTTTCAAATACTTGATCTATCAGCAGTGAAAATGAATAAAGGTTATCTGTCTTAATTGTAGGACCATCCATTAATTCATAAAACTCTTATGTGAATAAATACTTAATGAGAAAAGGGAAAAAATACACAAAACAGTTTTTATGCTGTTTTTCCCATTCTGCTGCTGTCCTTTCTCCTGCATTTGCCTAAAGGCTCTCAGTAAATTACACTCCCAGTAAATGACTGTAATTTACCCGCTGAATTCCCTTGTTCAGGAAAAGCACAAAAACACATTCCAGCATTTCCACAGCTCAAATCTACTATTCGGGATGTCAAGAACAATCCATGGGCAGTAATTTGAAACTGTTTGAACCTTCAAATGAGGGAAATTAGAAATGTTTTGAGAGTTAGGATTTTTTGTGAAAAGATAAAAACCTGATAAAAATCTCTAACTGTTCTTTTCCGTTCTTCTCCCTCCCATATCAGAAGCAGAGGTCTACATAAACTATTCCACAGTATGAATAATAGAAGTCAAATTTACATTTACTAGGTTAATTTTTAATGCTAATACACACTACATTAATGTTAAAAACATAGATCCTGCTATGCACTCTTCTATCACAACCATCTCCCTGTGCACTATCTTCCTGACCATCGTCCAAATAACTTCCTCTAGGTACAACTTACAGGTTATAAAGACTAAGGGCTCCAAGCATACCCTCAATCACTTTTAAAATTATCTGTATAAACAAGAACCAAGATTTTCTATTTGCTTATGTTTCACTATAGAGAAATCTAGTGCACAAAGAAATGTAAATATTAACATGGGCCAAACTTGAATATTTTCATATGTAACACAGGCCAACATACAGGATAAAGCAGCATAATCCCCAATGTAAAGACCCCTTTACTACTGTAACAACACATAGGCATGAGCGTACCTCGCACGGGCGCGCACGCACAAACACGCACACACCCTAGAGTTAAGAACCTTGAATAACCAAAACAGGCTATTTCGCTCTATCTAAAGGCAGGTTTTCATATGGCAAAATGGTTATAAATCCTCATTATCCTAAATAAAATTACAGCACTTTAAACATTTCCAGGGAGAACATTCTCTCTTCTAAACAACTACCTTAGCGAGTAATAGGAAGCAATATGGTTGCACTTGTGTCACAGTTGGAAGCCTTTTTAAACTGTCGCCCTGCTAGCAAACCGATTCTACATATTAAAATGAATGTGTTGCTTATTTCAAGGAGGAAAATCATTTATAAAATCAAGACCATTATTAAGATATTGTGACTAACTTCCTCTTTAAAGTAAACCCGAAGTACAGAAGGCAATAATCTATATATGTGCACATAACTTCACTCTCTCCCCATCAGTCTGGTCATACAGGAAAAGGTCTTCTTGGAAGACGATGCTTTGCACATTTAACATTTAATAATCAAAGTAGCCTATTGCACTAAATATACTGATCATAAGTTATACAGAAAAAATATCTAAATTTCCTTTTTAGTATGAGGTGAAGTCTTTACAAATGTCTCAAACTAAATTATAAAGATTGTTTTAAAAAATACCATGTTTTTAACTTTATCTACTTTATACTATCTGACAAATGTATCCCTTTTCCAAAAACTGTGTTGGTATCAAGAGTATCCTCGCTATTATAGTATAAGTGTATAATGACTGTAACGGATTAATAGTTTAGATAAGTTTAACATCAAACCTGAACTGATGATGTGGGCCCAAATTCCTGAAGTTCAAATAGAAAAATGAATATTAAGCATTACCATTCACTGGGCAGATAAAGATGCTTTTCTCATGCTCAAGATTACATTTAATTGTGAAAAATATATTGCAACTCTAACATTTCTCAACATGCTTTTTATCTAGGTATACAATGGCCATCTGACTTTGAAATTTCACACAGATGACGGAAGAAGTTATGTGTTCCTAAGGGGGAGCCATGAACCTCTCTCACCGGGGCTTTGCAGGGCAGTGCTGCTCTCTATGCAATGGCTGCTCTGCTTGGTTTTAAACTACGCACCCCTTGTAGATTCTTAAGCATTAACTCTGATAGCACTTACAGTGAGTGATTTAATGTTTTTATCATCTCAGCATTTTTTAGATTTGGAGTATACATTCATTTCAATATTTATTTTCTGCACATTGTATACTACCATATTTAATTGGATAAAGCAACTAGTAATAAAGTAATTAAGTTCTCAACCAAGACACTATATGTTCTGTTGTTGTTCTTGATTGAAATTTTTTGTTAATTTCTAGACAGCTATATTATCTATTTCTTAATTGCAAACCTGGATTAATTGTTCCTAAAAGTTGCATCATGTTTCATGCCAATAGAACCTATGAATGCATAAAAGCTCCTGTTTCTAATGTCACTGTTATCAAGCCAAAAACAATTATACTCATTTGAGTTATAGCAACCAATAAACTTAGATAATCACCATATGCAACACAACATTTTGGCACTTGAACTTAAAACTCTTATAGACAACTATAGATTGCTTCTAATGCGGAGCACTCTTGTCCTACCCAAGGCTGCCAATAGAAATGCCAAAGCTGCTGAACGCTGCGCATCCTAGTAATGCTGTCAGTAAATGGCACATTCACACAGCCCCCAATCCTCTCTTCCCAGGCATGGTCTTCTCCAGCTGCAGCTTAATTTCCTGTGACTTGCCTAATTACTGTAATTAAGGATTAATTGCCATTAATTATTCACACATAAGCTCATCGCAAATCATGGGGTAAATGTCTTATGAAAGCTGCCATACAAGCCATGTATAAACACACTGGGATGCTTCAGGCAGGCGAATCTATCACTCAGCCCTCAAGCAAATCTCTGTGCTTCCCCTACAAAAACAGCTATAACTCTCAGGAACTCGACAGTCCTTTCAGGTAAGCATTAGGTTACAAAGCATGTTTTCCTGTGGAAGCCACAACGGTTTTATTAGTACTATAAATGCTGTTTTATCTTTCCAACTGCTATTTTTATGTTTCCATTTTTATTCTACAGTGCTCAGTTTAGGACAACCACTTGCTTCAAGGAGGAATGTTTGCAGTTGCTACTTTCCCATCACAGTTTGAAATAGTTCCATGTGGTTTATAACATATGACCATGCAACTGGGATCAGCATGCTAAAAGAAAGTCAATGGATCAGTTCCACAAGTGAGATGGAAACTATTTGACTTTCAAATCTCAATTTCTTTCGTTGGTGTAAAACCCTATAGCATATCACTTAGTCACCGCTAGGGTGTTCCTTATAAGGCAGGTTACCAGCTCAGCCACAAAGGTGTCACTGACAAGAAAGACTGAAAATGGCAAACAAAGAAAATAGCCTTACATAGATTACTTTTGTATTAGTTGGGTTCCCTGTTTTCATGAGAGTCTCTAGAACAGGGCTGGGCAAACTACGGCCCACGGGCTGGATCCGGTGAATAAAACTATTGAATTAAAAAAAAAATATACCATACCCTTTTATGTAATGATGTTTATTTTAAATTTATATTAGTTCACACAAACACTCCATCCATGCTTTTGTTCCGGCCCTCTGGTCCAGTTTAAGAACTCATTGTGGCCCTCGAGTCAAAAAGTTTGCTCTAGAATTTTCACAATTATAAAATACTAGAGGCCTGATGCACGAAATTCATGCACTTGTGTGGGGGGGGGGGTCTTCAGTCTGGATTGTGTGAGGGCACAGGCCAGGCCAAGGGACCCGACCAGTCCATGATTGGGGCCAGGGAGGAACGTGGGAGGTTGGCCAGCAGAGGAGGGATCACAGGAAGGCTCCAGGCCACGTCCAGCCCATCTTGCTCAGTCCCAATCAGCTGGACCCTAGCAGCAAGCTAACCTACTGGTCTGAGTATCTGCCCCCTGGTGGTCAGTGTACATCATAGCGACTAGTCGACCAGTCAACTATCTGACCCCTGGTGGTCAGTGCACATCATAGTGAGCAGTTGAGCAGTCTTAGCATATCATTAGCATATTGTACTTTGATTAGTTGAGTGGATGACTGGATGACCTGACACTTAGCATATTATGCTTTTATTATATAGAATAGACATCATTCCTTTATAAAGCTAGGAAATAAATAGTTTCTTGCAAGTATTTCTAATAGACCTTGAGCTGATAAGGGAACTTTCAAATACTAGTTTAGAAATTACCGTATTTGCCGGCGTATAAGACGATTTTTTGGCCCTGAAAAATACATATTTGCCGGCGTATAAGACAACTGGGCGTATAAGACGACCCCCTAACATTTCCACTAAAAATACAGAGTT
Source organism: Vespertilio murinus (assembly GCA_963924515.1). Classification (NCBI taxonomy): domain Eukaryota; kingdom Metazoa; phylum Chordata; class Mammalia; order Chiroptera; family Vespertilionidae; genus Vespertilio; species Vespertilio murinus. Next base: position 179,452,049 of record OZ004708.1, on the reverse strand, counting down.
TGTTATATACTCGCTGTATAAGACTACCCCCCACTTGGAGGCATATTTTTCAGGGCCAAAAGATCGTCTTATACGCCGGCAAATACGGTATACTCCAACCATTTCTTTCCAGTTATCTAGGGTGTACCATACTTAAATGTTTTAAAACAGAAGAATTCATTTTAAGAACAGAATAAACTATTATATATGCTATGAGACAAACTATATCAACACTGCTCTAGGAAATTTAAGTCTAAATAAGCAGAATGTTGTTCTAATTATTATTTTAGTTCCTTCTGCAGCAAATTAATGCATGAAACATTTTCATTTTGGTACATGTTTGTGTGTCTGAACTAAACATTTATGTTAATGGACCTTCTGGCAGATTTCTAATGTTTCAAATACTCCTCTAGAATAGCAACTTTTCAAGTAATAGCTTTCACCATATTCTGCAGTATTTGAAATAGGGGTATGTAGCAACTAAAATAATTTCAGATTCAAAGTCGAAGTTTAAAAATCAATTACTTAAATACTTAAATAACTAAAAATACATCTATATTCAAGCAAAATACCAACTAAGTATGCTGGCTAGCCAAAATGAAAAAATCTATAATCTCTATTATGTAATTGATGACATACAGCAGTGTTTCCCAAAGTGTGGTACGCGTACCCCCAGGGGTTCAGGAAGAGTTTAGTGGGGATGTGCACTGCACCGTGCTTAGCTGCACCTAATTCTACGTTCTCATGAGTCAAGTCAAGACAGTCTTGTGAGGCGTGAGATGGTCCGGTGTGCAAATAAATGTTATTTATAATATAACTTTTATTTATATTTTATTATGAATACTTTTATTTTTCATTTATTATTTTGTGTATGTACCAAAAAAAAACATATTTTGATTGTTATTAAAATACATCCTTTTTTTTTTTTTTTCACGAGGGGTACTCACCGTTACAAAAATTATAGAAGGGGTACACATATGTCAAAAGTTTGGGAAACACTGACATACAGTATATTCAAATCACAATTTTGAGCAGTTCTTAAGGGAGAAAAAGAAGCCATACCATTCTTTGGTTCCAAAGATTTAAAGGGTATGCATAATTTCCATAGTGATTACAGATATCCTCCAGAACCTTCTTACAAATACCCAGTCACCCACTATGGTTTCTATCATTGGTCCAGTTCTCGTATATTTAACTTCTATTATTCTGCAAGTTAATGTGTTGCATAAAGCTTAATAACATTCTTCAAATGAGACACAAGTCTTTACAATGTAAGATTTCTAAAAGTGGAATAATGCTTTTAAAATCCCATTTTTCACTGTTGAATTACAGTTAACCCTTGAACAACAAAGGAGTCAGAGGCTCAACCGCCACGCAGTTAAAAATTCACATATAACTTTTGACTCCCCCAAAACATAACTACTAATAGTCAACAGTTGCCTTACTGATAACATAGTCGATTAACACACATTTTATGTTATATGTATTATCTACTATATTTAGTTTATTTACAATATATTAAACTAAAAAAAAACATTTTATTTAAAAAATACATGTACAATATTGTACATATTTATTGGGGGGAAATTCACTCTAAGTGTGAATATATTTGCAGCTCAAATCTCTACTTTTCAAGGGCCAATTGCATATATGTAATCCAAAATTGCAGACTGGAACTTAGTTACTATTCAATGGTGATCATGGATACTCCCAAATCGACTCATTTGGACCACTTCTCCCCCTAAAAATTTAGGAACTTATATATAATTCTGGACTGTTACATTCCTAATCAAGTAAGAACTGCTATAAATTTATGTAATAATTTATAAAATTGGAAACTAAGTCATATTTTGAGAAAATTCACAAAAATTTATTTTGGTAGAAATGTGTTATTGCCAGTGATAATGACATAAAATAGGTTTGTTCAGGTTTTATCATCATTGTGTTTTAAATCCACCTGAAGTTCAATACTTGAACTTGGCTGCTATTTTACCAACTGATTCCTACGGCCCTGTACTGAAGTCAGCAGCAGTCAGTGACAGAGAACTGTTAACATGTACCGTCCTAACACATAGTTTTACCATCAATGTCATCTAATTGATACTTCCCTATTTTTGTCACCTTGCCGTGATGCCAGCTGCCAAGCTCTGCCATGTCACTTTCCATTTATGGACTCCCAAGTCCCTTGATCTAGCTAATTAGGGTTTATGTGTTAATTGGAGTAAATACAAAGATGGGAGTCAGAGGCACAAATTTCAAAGCACAGCCATAAATTGAAGAACTGATAAGCAGGGAGAAGATGCCTTCATGGAACAAGTGTCAAGTTGATTTTATCACTGGAAAGGCCCAGAATCTCCTGGCAAAGTGACACCTTTAAGTTTTTGAAAAGACTTCAAGAGAAAAACAGTAGCTAACACATTAAGAACATTGTTCTGTAGCAGAAAAATAGACAATACATTTGAATTCAGATCAAGAAGACACAGCTTTCATTTTTAAAAATTCCTGAAACTGTTTTTATTCAATGAGATAGTTTGTAATTTCTACCTTTTTTTCACAGAAAAACAACAACATACACCTTGTTTTAAATTCTAGTAAAAACAAAACTAAGAGAAAATCAGTATTTGAAAATCCTGATGTTATTTAAGGGGGGGGGGGGCATTTTCATTTACATTTTGGATATATTAATGTTTTTCTGCTAAAAGATCACTGTCTGATTTAGAAATAATTACCACCAATTACAGCAAAGAGTTTATGAATACTGTACAGACAGCTTTAGGATACTACATTTCAGATGCTCATCTCAAATGTCATTTAAGACAGAAATTACTTTAGAAGGAGTATGCGTGATTTCTATAGTGATTAGAATGTGCTTTCAACACCCTCTAGAACCTTCTTTACAAAAAACATTACTGTCAGTTAGAAACACTGCCTTTTCTAGCATATGGTGGGGAGGAGCAAAGTCAGATAATTAATATGGAAAGTAATTGAAAGAGCTGGTAAAGACTCTGCTATTTTGCTTTTATTTTTATTTTTTTTAAATCTCATACCTGATCAGTCAAATTTAGTTGACAAAATGGGAGGACTATTTCATCTGTTACAACTACCTGGGATTAGTTGTTAATAATAATAATGACAACGACAACAACAGCTACTACTATTACTACTACTACTACTTATATTTATGAAGGACTTCATAGCTTTTACATATGTTACTTGAACTTATGGTAACTAATATAAGTTAGGTAACATATCTAAAATATATATATATATATATATATATATATATATATATATATATATATATAAAGACTTTTTGGAGAAAATATTCAAATCATTTTTAGGTTGGTTGATGATTATTTAGCAATACCAGAACAACTACCGTATTTGCCGGCATATAAGACGATTTTTTGGCCCTGAAAAATGTGCCTCCAAGTGGGGGGTAGTCTTATACGGCAAGTATATAACAAACTCTGTATTTTTAGTGGAAATGTTAGGGGGTCGGCTTATACGCCCAGTCGTCTTATACGCCGGCAAATACATATTTTTCAGGGCCAAAAAATCGTCTTATACGCCAGCAAATATGGTATACCTTTTCCAAAAGTGTCAATGTAATAATGAAAGTATTGAAAAATAAAATTAGTAAGAATAACTAGTGCCACATTTATGTGGTATGTCTTAAAAGATCTATTTAAGTGGTAGCTTAATGTTTCTGAAACAGGTACATTAAAATCCTCAATTTTCCCTTCCCTTTCTTCATGTCCTGTTAATCAACAGAATAATAACTTACAAGTTTGATTCTATATTTTGAAGATGTTCCTTGGGTCAACCTCATGTTTTTGTCTTAGGATTCTAAGTCCATTTGTATTTTTAACTCATTTGCCAAGTCTAAAGTTAACCAACTTTGAGTAAATAGAAAAACATTTGGAACGACTAAAAGACCTTTTTAATGCACCATTATAGTCAGAGAACTTTAAATATTAATGTATCTTCTGAGAAAGAATAGAATAGCAGTACAAAAATAATAGTCTCTAGAAAACTTTTTGACAGCAGTACGTAAGATTTCTGAAATATATGAAATATGAGAAAATTTTCATTTAACTTTCTTCGTGGCAAAAAGTCACTGGCTTCTAGTGTTGGTATATCATATAATTCAAGAAATAGGCTTAAAATTCCTACATAATAAGTGAAAACATCATATAAAAACATGACACCCATACCACACATTGTATCACTAGCAACTTTGTACAACTTTTAAACAAAACTATCCTGTAACTTAGTGTGAGGTTTTAACTGTAAATAACCAAGCTAATTTCTACAAATTAACAGATGTCCATGAGAAACAGTAAGAAACAAAGAATTGCATATGTGAACATCATCAGCATCCAAATGAGTTTATTGTAGGACTCTTTAAAGCACATCTGATCTTGGCTCCAGCCTGTAGTCTACCTTTCAACTTGCAAATGACAGTGTCACCAAACACTGTCCTTCCATCAATCAAGCTGGGTCATGAATATACAAAAGGCAGCAGAGAAGCTGGCTACCTCCTGCAGTTCAACTTGGCCTAATTATCTAGGCCTTTCTTTTGGTTACAGTCTGAAGGGTATACACCCAGTCAGCTGCTGGGCAGCCGGAGGCCTAATCAAGAGAGGTTATGCATACTGACCCTTATATGGACATCCAATGCAAGTTAAATGTGAGCACCAAATGTCATCTTTCTTATTCATCATTATGAAATTTCCCTCCCCTTTCGAAATACCAATCTGCTGCCATTTTCAGACACTCCTCTCACCCCCTCCAAGCTGTCATTGCTCTGTGCTTGCTGCCAGTTGAGTGAATTAGCATTCTAACTGATGTGCTGCTCTTCTCAGACAAATCCTTGAGCTGCGTTAACTAATGACTTCTTTCCAGAAAAAGGACCTGATAGTCAACCATTGATAAAAGAGAGTCCATTTCCACAAATCAAAAACAATTTGCCACAATAGTGGCAAAATCAGTAGAGTTACTATGGTGGTCCACTTTCCCTGTGTTCCCCTCTCATTCCACTAACCAAGAAACCACCATCACCACTGAATGAGATATAAAGAAAGCTGCTAATGAGTCAGTGCGGTTGGGTCTGAAGATGAACTCTAAGCAAGGTAATTTATGAACCAAAGCACTGGTGAGGGTGGAAAAAAGACAAACAATGAAGAGCCATTCTCATATGTAGCCAAATTGCAGATGAATCTTATAAGACAACAAACTCCCCAGTGCCATACCCTGCACATAACAGGTGTTTCAGAATTGTTTCAATGATGATGTTAACGATGACATGAAAGAGCAAACGCAATATAAGGCCACAACTAGAACTGTGACGTGGAAATGGAAAGACAGGTCCAGATTTTGCAAATGCTGTGGAGCATATGTAAAAGTGGAAGATGGGCATAAAAGAAGACTCCGCTTTTAAAGCAGGAGAGATATCAAAGAATACATAGTAAGTAAAGAGAAAACTGAGGAAATGAGAGATTTTTATGGGCTACACTTACAAATAGCTTAATTTCTCTATATTTTAACACGTTTATGTACGATAGCTCCTTGACATACACCCAAAGAGATAACTCTACTATCTGGTGTAATTTTGCAGAAAATACTACAATGATTTACAATCCTGAAAGTTCTAGAAGTGCTAGAAAAATCACACTGACCTGAAACTGCAAGTGCAAATACATTAGCCTGAAACAGGCAGGAAAAGGGGGTGGAAATAGAAAAGGCTTACATTGTAAAGAGAAAAGAATCTTTTACAGTCAAGTATGGAAGGTTCAATTATTATAGCACTTTGGTTATTCTGTTTATAAAATCAATATGCATTCATTCAACAGATGTTTACTAAAACCCTTCTATATTCTTGTCACATAGGACTTGTGTACAAGTCTCTGGGAAACAGAGAAATATGAATGATACGACACATCCTCAAACTGTTTATAATCTCACTAGAAAGACAGACATGCACATATAAAAAGTAATATAGCAACATGAAATTGAAATATAACATAGTTGCAATATAGACTAGGAAATAATATTATTGTATTCATTAACAGCATTCTTAAACAAATAGCTATTGTTAGATAATAAAATTATAAGTGGCTCATAAATTAAAGGCAAGTATGATAGAAAAATAAGTTTTCTGATTCAGATACAGAAGGTATCTTCAAAAGGTACATAATATACAGGGGTAAAGGAAGCTATGAAATGTGATCTACTGTAAAAGTACAGTATGAAAAATGGTATGAAGAGAACATTTTCGTATTATGGAAAAAAAAGATCATACCAGGAGACAGTAGTTAGCAAGTGTCCTTGGAGAAAAAATAAATAAATAAACCAGTCTGGTGAGGACAGAAAGTTCTTGCAGGGGTGTAGTACACACTAAACTAAGCCTTCTCTGGGTCTCTAAACTGGCTTAGCAGTCCTCCAAATATTTTCTTCAAAACCCTGTACTTTTCCTTTAAAATAAGTGAACAAACAAAAAACTGTTCTAAGCTCATCTTCCGAACTCTTTTTAACTCTTCTTGGGCATAGTGCTTTATCTTATTTATCCTTCAATCACAGTCCCTGGCATAGTTTTCAATAAATGGTGGTTGAAAGAATAAAAGAATGAAGATCCAGTTTATAAACATCCAAGAATTCCAGACTAAAAGGTCTGAACTTTATCCTACAGGCAATGGAGAATAATTAAAAATATGATTGGCATGATCTATGCAGTATCACAGAAAGTTCTATTAGAAAAGTTATTTGGCATCTGACTGTTAAGAAAATTGAACCAAGAATTAGAACCAAGAGTTCTAGTTGGGAGGTTATTAGAATAATTTAGGCAAAAGATGATGAGGATACTGAGAAGAGAAAGAAAAGGAAGGATGTAAGGGATGATTTTAAGGAGAGCCTTAACAGAATCTGCCTTCATCTTAAGATAAAATGTGTGCATATTCAATTCGGTGTTGGAACGACATTAAATCTGATCCCTCCAGTAAATACTTAACATTTGATATTTCTACCAAGTGACTTTTCCAGCTTCAGGTTTTATGAGTTCTCACTACCTCCCAAAATCTCTCTCTAGTTTTGTTGACAATGGTATTAATTAATCCTTTTTCTGATTCAGCCAAAATCTGCTTCCTATAGCTCACTAATTCTATTCAACATAAATATAAAAAGCTCCCATCTTCACTATATGTGGTTAAAGACTCTAAACTAACCCCATCCCCACCAAAGTCTTCTTTAATAGACACAAAACATATACCGTTTCCAATAAGTCTTCTTTGAGCATATTATTTTCAAAATCCCCCTTGCAACATAGATCCCAAGTGCCCAACATAACAGCTCCAAATACTTGACGAGCATCAAATGTGTTAAGATTATTACCTCTTTTACTCTTGTTTAGGAAAATATAACAACCAGAAATAAACACAGTAGAAATTTAGGTCAGAATAGAAATATTACTTCCTATCGGATAAGCCATATGGTTCTATCCACAAAAATCAAAATCACCAAATTTTGACAGACACCTCATACCACTGTCTTCTTTGAGCTTAGATCGATCCAAGTCTCCTTTGTTGTTCATAGGTGCTGAGGTTATACCAGATCTAAAACGATTTCAATAATCATTTACTAAGTGCCACCCAAACACCAAACTGTAAAATCTATCTCTGTACCAACTCTCTATCTAGGCAGTTCCTATTAAGCCTTCAAAAAAGACATCCTTATTTGCAAAGATGTTTAGTATATAACATTATTTATAATACTAAAAAGACAACTGAACTATCCCAGAGTAAGGAAATAAAGAAAGCAACAATATAGCCACTCAAGTATTATATAGTCAATAAATTATATATTAAAAAATTGCTAACATGAAAAGTACTTACATTGCAGTACTAATGAACACTCCCCCCCTCCCAATACTGTAAAAGTAAGTGATTCTAATTATAAAACAAAATATGCATTGAAAAATGAGGAGACTGAGAAGAATGCAAATAGGTTCTGGGCAATTTAGCAATCCTATATAATAAAGGGCTAATATGCAAATCGACCAAACAGTGGAACAACTGGTAGCTCAACGCAGGAGCTGCCCCCTGGTGGTCAGTGCACTCCCAAGGGCGAAGCACTGCTCAGCCAGAAGCCAAGTTCATGGCTGGCAAGTGCAGCAGTGGTGGCAGAAGCCATTCCCGCCCCCCCCCCCCCCCCCCGCAGTAGGACATCCCCCTCCCATCCCCCTGCCCCCGAGGATTCCCAGACTGCAAGAGGGTGCATACTGGGCTGAAGAGCCCTCTACCCCCGAGTGTACAAATGTTGTGCACCGGGCCTCTAGTTATCTGTATAAATGTGTACACACTACCTAACTTAGAAGTTCCACCTACCACCAGAAAAACTCTAATGCATTAGCCAAGCCAAAGATCTTAGTCATAGCCATAAGCAGAATTCTCCTAACACTTGCTTTTTAAAATCAGCATTCATCCATATTTACAACTGCATTGTATTTGAATGAGTATAAAACAACTTATGTAACTCATTAAACAGTTGATAGACTTTAATGCAGCTATTTTCCCCTTGCTCTACTATAAACAAAGCTGCTCTGGACATTCAAATACATGTCTCTAGATACACATGTGTAAGCTTTTCCCAAGGATATACACCTAAGAATGAAGCTGCTAGTTTATAGTGTATGCTAATCTTCAATTTTACTAGATATTGACAAGTTATTTTCCAATGTTGTACCAGTTTATATTCCTAATAACAATACATGAGAGTTCCTGTTGCTCAACATTCTTGCCAACACTCAGACTTTTAAATTAAGATTCTTTTTGTGCATTCTGTCTTGGTGAATGTTCCATGTATACTTGAAAAGCATACATACTCTGCTGTTACTGGGTAGAGGAAAATGTCAATTAGGTCACGTTACTTAACAGTGTTGTTCAAGTCTTCTACACCCTACTGATGCTTCTAATGACAATCCAATCTTGCATTAATGACAAAAGCTAGATCTTGATACAGTATGTGTCTATGCATTGAAGGACTCGGTTTGACATCATTTTGTTTAGAATTTTCCCATCTATATTTGTAAATCAGATTGGCCTGTCATTTTCCTTCCCTGTATTGGTAACAGTCCATTTCAATATCACAATTATACTAGGGTTATATACCTAGTTGAAGACTATACTTCTCTTTGTAACACTGTATAATTTTTATAAGGCTGAAATGAACCATTCCTTAAATATTCAGAACTCAGTTACCAAACTCTCTGATCCTAATGCTTTCTTTCTGGAAAAATTTAAACTATTGGTTTAATATATTTAATGATTATAAGATCATATACATTTTCTACATTTTTAGTAAGGTTTGGTAATTTGTATATTTCTACTAATTCTCCATTTCATCTAAGGTGTTGGATGTATTTTCATAGCTTTTATTTTTAATCTCTGCTGCATGACTTATTATCTTTTTCAAATACAGTATCATTTATTCATGCTGCTTTTTTCTTTTGCATCTTTCCTTCTGTTCCTCCTTTAAATTTATTTTTATCAATCTTTATCAGCAGTTTGTCAATTTCATTAATTTTCAAAAAACTTTGGCTTTGTTGATGCTTTCCATTATATCTTTTTCTTATTTCATTAATTCCTCTGTGAATTTTTATTACTCATTTTTTTATTTTCCTTGTTTTTTTGTTTTTTTATTTTAAAAAATATATATTTTATTGATTTTTTACAGAGAGGAAGGGAGAGGGATAGAGTTAGAAACATCAATGAGAGAGAAACATCAACCAGCTGCCTCCTGCATATCCTCTACTGGGGATGTGCCTGCAACCAAGGTACATGCCCTTGACCGGAATTGAACCTGGAACCTTTCAGTCCACAGACCAACTCTCTATTCACTGAGTCAAACTGGTTTCAGCTATTTTCCTTGGGTTTACCCAGCTGTTCTTTTAAGCTTTTTAATTGGAGTGTTAGTTAATTATCTTTACACCACTTTTACTTTATAATGTAAGTACTTACAGCTAAAAAGTTTATATCTCATAATTTTTCAAATTCTTTATTGTTGAAAGTATTACATATGTCCCTTTTTCCTCCATTGTTCTCTCCCAGCCTGTCCCCACCCCCATCCTTGCCTTCACCACCTCCATTGTCTGTGTCAATTGGTTATGCTTATATGCATACATGTTCTTTGATCTCTTAAATCCTCTGCCCCTCTTCCCTTCCCTTCAGCTTCCCATGCCTTCCCTTTGAAGTTTGACAGTATGTTCGATGATTCTGTATCTCTGGATGTATTTTTGTTCATCAGTTTATGTTGTTCATTATATTTCACAAATGAATTAGATCATTTGATATTTGCCTTTTTCTGACTGGCTTATTTCACTTAGTATAATGCCCTTCAGGTCCCTCCATGCTGTTGCAAATGGTAAGAGTTCCTTCTTTTTCACAGCAGTGTAGTATTCCATTGTCTAGATGTACCACTGTTTTTTAATCCACTCATCTGCTGATGGGCACTTAAGTTATTTCCAAATCTTGGCTATTGTAAATCGTGATGCTAAAAACATAGGGATGCATATGTCCTTTCTGATTGGTGTTTCTGATTTTTTGGGATATATTCCTAGAAGTGGGGTGGCTGGATCAAATGGGAGTTCCACTTTTAATTTTTTGAGGAAACTCTGTACTGTTTTCCACAGAGGCTGCACCAGTCGCATTCCCACCAGCAGTGTATGTCCCTTTTCTCCATACCCTCGCCAGCATTTGTCAACTGTTAATTTGTTGATGATAGCCATTCTGGCAGGTGTGAGATGGTACCTCATTATCGTTTTGATTTTTATCTCTCCGATAGTGATTTTGAGCATTTTTTTCATGTTTCTTGGCCTTCTGTATGTCCATTTTTGATAAGCATCTATTTAGGTCCTTACTCGTTTTTTGATTGGATTTGTTTATCTTCCTTTTGTTGAGTTGTATGAGTTCCCTATAAATTTTGGAGATTAAACCCTTATCAGATGTCAAATTGTCAAATATGTTCTCCCAAGCAGTGGGGTTTCTTGTTGTTTTGTTGATGGTTTCTTTTGCTGTGCAGCTTATTTTTATGTAGTCCCATTTGTTTATTTTCTCCTTCACTTCCACTGTCCTAGGAGATGAGTCATAAACATATTGCTAAGAGCTATATCTGATATATTGCTGCCTTTGTATTCTTTTAAGACTTTTATGGTTTCCCATCTTACGTTTAAGTCTTTTATCCATTTTTGAGTTCCTTTTTTTGTATAGATTAAGTTGAATGTCACATTTCATTTTTTTGCAAGTATCTGTCCAATTTTCCCAACATCATTTATTGAAGAGACTGTCTTGACTCCATTGTATGCTCTTGCCTTTGTCAAATATTAATTGAGCATAATGGTTTGGGTCGATTTCCAACTTCTCTATTCTATTTCATTGGTCAATGTATCTGTTCTTGCGCCAGTACCAAGCTGTTTTGAGAACAGTGGCTCTGTAATATAACTTTATGTGTGGTATTGTGATCCTTCCAACTTAGTTCTTTTTTCTCAGGATTGCTATTTTTAATAAGTTTTTTATAAGTAGTACGTTTATCATTTATAAGTAGTATGTTCAAGCCAGTTTAAATATTTCATAGTTTCCTGTACAATTTCTCCGTTGACTTGAGAATGACCAGAAATATTTTAAATGTCCAAATATTGTGTTATTTTAAGTTCTTTTTTGTTGATTTCGAACCACTTGTTTTGTCGTAACAGAATATGATGCTTGTGATACTGATTCTATTCAATTTAAGCCTGATTCATGGTTAAGTTTTCAGAATGTTCCTATATATGCCTAGAAGAATGTGTTTTCTGCATTTTCTGGTGATATTATTCTCTACATGTCCACTAAGTCAAATTCATTAACTGCATTAAACTTTCCTATATACTTACAAAATTCTTTTGTCTATTCTATCATTAACTGATAGGCACATGTTAAAATCTCCCAGAATTATAAATTTCTCCTAGGGGCAAGTTTTGCTTCATATTTTGAAGCTATATTATAAGGTATATGTGTGTAACTTTACAATTGTTACAATTTTTCTGGCAAATTGAATCATCCTCTATAATAAAAGCCAAGTATGCAAATTGTCCCAACTGGGAGTTCGACCAGGAGGCAGGGCCACAGGGGGAAGGGAGGGATTACTCAGTGGACAGCTGCTAGGGACCCTATTAGTGCACAAATTTCATGCATCGGGCCTCTAGTTTATCGATATATAGTGATCCTCTTTATTTCTAGAAATACTTTTTCCCTTCACCTACAGGTTTATCTGTTATCATATAGTTAATCCAGCTTCCCTTCTGTTACTACTTTGGTATATCTTTTTCCATTGTCTGTATTCTTTGGTATTAGATGTGTCTCTTGTAAATAAGGAGGTTATCAGGTTGTTTGCTTATTTGTTTGATAGTTTTTATTTAGTACTCTCTGATAACTGGTTATCTTTTATCTATTATTTTTATATTTTAATCTTTTCAAGTCCTTTTACATGTATTATGAGATATATTTAGAGTTATATCACTCAAATAACTTTATGATTTCTATCTGTCCTACTTCTGTTTCTTCTATTTTTCTTCTTCCTTGACTTCTTTGGTTTGGATTAATTCTTTTTTCTTTTTTTCTTTTTTTCCTGTTCCTTCCATTTCATTTTTCTTCATTTACTAGCTTGGAAATTATATAATCTATTTCAATTTTTTTAAATATCAGTATTTTAGAAGCACTATATAACTTTTAAGATATATATACAAAAAGATGAATCTTTACATGAGACACACACCTAGCGAGAGACATAAATGAATAATTAATTTTATAGAAACACTGATGATCACTATCTAGGTCAAGAAGCAACCCTTGCCCCACATCAATCTCAACTCCATCCTCAGCCTCTAGGACAGCTCTGTCTGATATAAATGTAGTAAGAGTCACATATATAATTTAAAATTTTCTAGTAGCCACATTTTTAAAAAGTAAAAACAAACAAAACAGGTAAAATTAATTTTAATATATTTTATTTAATCCAATATACCTAAAATATTATCAATTGTAACATGTAATCAATATAAAATTTTATTATGTAGATACGATATATTCTTTTTATAGTACTAAGTCTTTGAAACCCAAAATGTATTTTAAACTTTATTTTTATTTAAATTCTTTATTGTTGAAACTGTTACATATATCTCCTTTTCCCCCATTAACCTCTCTCTGCCTGCTCCCACTCCCCTACTGTCTATGTCCATTGGTAATGCTTACATGCAAGCATACAAGTCTCAGTTCAAGAGTAGTCACATTGCAAGTACTCCATTATACACCTGTGGCCAGAGGCTACCTTACTGAAGTAATTGTTCTAGAAGTAATCACTATTCTAACTTTCGTGGTAAGCTGCTCCTTGTTTGGGGTTTTTTGTTTTTTATTTTTTAGCATTCTAAGTATTTTAAAAAACTAATATCACTACAAGCTCTGAAAATATAGCTCCATTCTTTTTGTTTCTGTATTATTATATAAATGAAAGTATACTGTTTTCTTTTATGACTTGCTTCTTCTATTCAACTCATGTTTGGGATATTTACCTATATGTCCTTGAATAGCAAAAGTTCATTCATATTCATTGCTGTGCAATATTTAATCATCAGCATAAACCCCACTTTATTTATCCATTTAGTTATTGATGGAAAGTGGAGTTGTTCCCAATTTTTAGCTATTGTTTAACACAACAATGGTTTAAACAACCTTTGTGAAGTTCTCTGGTATCCTGTGAGTTTTTAAGACTTTATACCTAGAGGCGGGATTGCTGAGTTGTAGGGTATACACACTTTCAATTTTACTAAGTAATGACAAACTATTTTCCAAGTTGATCATACCTATTTACATACTCAGCAATAAAAGTTCCTGTTGTTCCATGTCTCCACCAAAACTTAGTATTTTAAGGCTTTTAAATTTTTAACCATCTGGTGAGCTATATAAACAATATCTCAAGGTGGTGTTAATTTGATTAGCAAGGGATTTCCTTGCTAATCAAAATCTATGTAAATTCAGTGTCCCCATGTGTGGGGGGCTTTCTTTCAGAAAAGATGCACATTTTATAAAGGCCTAGGTACACTAATAATTCACTTCAAACTAAATCTTCACCTTGGGCTCTTTTTAAGACATTCAAGGAATGTGAATTCCATCCCTTAATCAAATGAATGTAGGCTATGGTTAAGAATTCTCAGGTCCCTTCCATCCAGGGCCAAGAGCAAGTTCATCCTCAGAGTAGTTCACCCTCAGAGTACCACTCCTGCCCCACCCCACCCCACCCCTTCTTTAAAGAATAGTTTATTGATTTTTAGAGAGAGGAAGGGAGAGAGAAACATCAATGTAAGAGTAAACCATCAGTCAGCTGCCTCCTGCAGGCAACCCAGGTATCTGCCCTTGACCAGAAATGAACCAGCCAACTCCTGTTGCATGGATGAACCCCAGTCAACTGAATCACACTGGCCAAGGCAGAATACTCCCCTTTTAGAAGTTCTGGTTCTATGTGATTTTGTATCTTAAGCTGCACATGGCTCTTTACTACCCATACTCTAGGTCACAAAGATTGGAAGATATCCCAATCCCACCCCTTGGAACAAATGCCAGGTTTTGTATTTGTGGAATCATTGTCCTTCTTTCTCGACAGTTTCCTTACTTCTCTACCAGCTCAGTCATGTTTGGGAAATGAAGTTGTTTCCAGCTGCCAGCATTGTAAGTGTTCTATACCAGATAAAGTCTCTCTGCACATTCAATTTACCACATGGCCAGAAACTGAACGCAATCTATTTTTTAAATGTAAATGCATGACCTTACATTTGAAATTTAATAAAATCAATGTACCATCTCTAGTTTTAGTTTTCTTTGTGAAATGGATATAATAACAGTACCTACCTCATAGAATTCTTTTGAAAATTAAATAGGAAAATTCAGACAAAGTACCTAGGACACAGGAATCATGTAAAATAATATCGGCAACCATTATTATCATAGTTGATTTGCACCCATTATTATAACCTATAAATATATTACCCATGTCTTCTACTTTTCTATGCAAATAATTGATTTTTTGAAAGAAACTACTTCAGGTAGGACCAAGGACAGAGACATCAATCACTTGAAAGATTGTTAAACTACATTTCTTGAGGTTGCTTTCAAATTTGTTTTGTTTCTGTATTATTATATAAATGGAAGTATAGGGTTTTATGACTTGCTTCTATTGTTTCTGTATTATTTTTGTGAACTGATCATTAGAAAAATTATAAGATCTTTATAATATATGTTGATATCTTAAATTTGTCACTATACTTGCTTTGTAATAATATGTACGTTGTATGTCTTATACTTACCAAATATAACCATAAAAATCAATTCATCTCTCTATGGGTGAATTATTAAGGGGAACAAATAAGTAAAACAAAAGATTCAGTGGCCTAATCATAAAGTCAGCAAATTAATAAGAGTACTGAGATGTCATATGGAAAAAACCAAAGTATAGCTTTAAATACTGTCAAGCAGGAATGCAAAAAAAGTAATTGACCTTTCTGAAATTTATTAAATTCTTAAGTAAAATAGAAATATTATGCTATATTAAAGCCAAATTACAAATAAACCTGCCATTTTAAAACAAAGCATGAGTGTAATTAACTAGAAATGAGATACAGAAGCTGAAAACAATGTATCTGTAAACTTCGGTGGACACATGCACAGGTCTATAGCCCTTAACCCATCCTCTAATAAAATAGCACAATGATTGCTTCTTTGGTCTCCTCTTGAAATCTAGGCAGAGAGATCTCTTTGTTCACCTATTTTAAAATTTCTATAATGTTACTTCACTTTTCACTAGAATATCAACTCCACAGGGCAGCAGACATATTCTAAGTTCCTTGAACAGTGACTTTTCCAATTCTTAGCTATTTTACAATACATCTGACTTATTGCATTTAGTGCTCCAGACAGGTGACACCATCTCCCATTTATAAGGTGCTTTGGGATCTTTTGAAAAGGGAAACGTTATGCATAAGGAAAAAAATCAGATCTGTTCTTCCTTATTATTCAAAGTCCCTTCAGGGCTATAGGAATGGAGTCCGTGCTCATTTAGAGAAGCGAGAATCATCCAAATTACCATTTAAACATAGTAATAATAATTTTATAAATCATACTAAACAGAAATTATTATGGAAAGAAGTGTATATTTTTATCTATCTAATGAAGCATTGCAAATGTGGCTAAATCCATAATCTAGAAAAAATACAGTTATGGAGATACTAGAGAAATTCCCTAAGAAACACAATTCTTTTCTCTCGGATTATTGAATTTCTTTTCACAAAGATACATGGTTTAGGCCTAATATAAGAGCATATTCACATGCATGTAACCACTCCATGAAACTGAAAACAAGACCTCTTCTTATAAAAGAGACTAAAGTTAGTAAATTTTCTTGAGCCATCTAGTCTTGCAGAAAAATCATTTTTCCTCACAATGATAAAAATCAGTCTTAATAGTTCTCTATTATAAAAAGGCTCCAGAGACAGAAGGGTTCAAATTTCATGGTAGCCAGTTTGTATGGTGAATACATAGGAATTGCTCAGAACATTATCAGCACAATATTTGTATTAGCCAAAACCGATAGAGCTTAGGCCTACAGACTGAAAGGTCCCAGGTTCGATTCCGGTCAAGGGCATGTACCTTGGTTGCGGGCACATCCCCAGTAGGAGGTGTGTAAGAGGCAACTGATCGATGTTTCTCTCTCATCGATGTTTCTAACTCTCTATCCTTCTCTCTTCCTCTCTGTAAAAAAATCAATAAAATATATATTTTTTAAATTAAAAAAAAAAAATCCGTGCGCCCCGGGTTAGCAGTGTTCCCCAGGGGGCCGTGTACCCCGGGAGAGACATGTGCCCCAGGGGGCCGTGTGCCCTGAGTGAGCCGTGTGTCCCAGGGGAGCTGTGTGCCCAAGGGGGGTGGTGGGACCCGGGGAGCTGTGTACACCTGGAGAGCCGTGTGCCCTGGGGAAGCGGTGGGACTCAAGGTGAGGGGGCGGTGTGAACCAGAGGAGGAGCGGATTCTATTTGTGTAGTCCTGAGACATTTGGACAGTCTGCAAACATTAGCTACAGAACACTCTGTTGTATTTCCCTACAAAAACAAATGAGAGAGAGTGTCCCACTTGAAATTCATATATGGAGAAAAGGAAAAGAGAAGGAAAAAAATCTGAGGAACAGAATAAAGTGGTGAATATAGTAGAATCAGGGGCAAAGAAGGGGAGTGGACTGATAATTATCAGGGGGATAAGGGGGTGGGGAAGCAGTGAGAGACTGGATTGAAATCATATAACCAAGGGATGAAGACAATTGGGGGGAGAGGGGGTAAGGGCAGAGGGTGGGATGGGAACTGGGTGATAGGGAGCTTTGGGGGAGAAAAAGGAAAAATGATTGTAATAACCTGAGTAATAAAGATTTATTTTAAAAAATAATAATATTCCTATTGTCATGCATGTGCAACTGCCAAAAATAAAAGATAAAACTTAATATGAGCAGAGAGACAAGTAACTTATTTTCTCTGAGACTCAACTTATCCATTTATAAATAAAAGGATAAACCAAATGATGGCTCATGGCTCTTCTCCCTGCATCCTCTATAATCTAGGCAATGTCAAACAGCCCAACCGTATGCTCTGATAAATGACTCCCAACATACTTCTCAAAAAGAAGTGTGTTCTTCTGACACTGGTCCCTCAAGATAATAATCAAGTTTTCTTTTTTGGTTTTTGTGTGTGTGTGGTTTTTGGTGTTTTTTTTTTTTTTTAAGGGAAAGTCACACAAGTTTAAAAAATGCTGCATATGGCAATTTTTCTCATGAAGAATGCCAAAGCATATCAACTTTTTAAAGGCTCAGAAGTTCTGCTAACCTTTGTTTAGTTTAGCATTTCTCAAACTCACTTTGACCATGGATAATTTCTTCTGTCCCCACTATCTTTCAGAACATTGGTTCCATGGGACACACTTTTTAGAACATTCTCTACTGGCTTTACAGTCCATGTTCCCATTGCTACCTGTTTCTTTGAAATATAGTGATTTTTCAAGTTCAAACAATACTCAACTTTATAACTAAAAAGATCTTACTGGGGGATTTTAAGAAGTTGGATTAGTATTTAAAAGAGATGAAAATAAATAACTGGGCAAAATTAAGTATAACTGGGCAAAATTAACAGAGGCAAGTGTCTGAGAGAGCCATAATAGACAATGATGTTGACCATCATTAAATGTGCTCTCCAATAATATTTTAGCAGTCATTTCTTTACTAAAACTTTCCTAATTTGCCCAGTGCAATAACATATATTTAATTGGCTATGGACTTTCAAATTATCCAAATTCAATCAACACCATCCATAATTTCACTGGCTACCCAGAGCTCTTTAGTTCAATTGTGACTGTCATGTAGTACTGTTCCCTGATAATCCAGCTCTCCCTCCCTCCAGGCACATGCTGAGATTGTACTACCTGGTCCCTGCTGGTTGGCTATGTGACTATGACCATAGATTTGTGAGCAAGAATTATGAACATTTGTTCCTTCTGAGCCTATAGCCTTTAATTGCTGGTAAAGCTGCTTTACTTCTGGGAGCATAACTAACAATATTTGAGAAATGGTGACTCTGCTGTTAGCCTGGTTCCTATATGACTAAAGTGAGTATAGCCGCTGTGAAATAGGGTACTATATATTTATATTGGTTTCTACCCCTGGGCTCTGGATGGGTCCTGAATGGGTGCTGGTCAGGAACCTCCCAGCCCTCGCCATATGTATCTCTTCATCTGACTGTTAACCTGTATTCTTGTCATACCCCTTAACAAACCAGTGAATGAAATTAACTGTACTTAGTTATTTAGTTCTGTGAGCCATTCTAGCAATTTAGTTGAACCTGAGAGGGGGTCATGGAAGCATCTGATTTATAGTCAATTGATCAGAAGCACAGGAAACAGCCTGAACTTACCTGGCATGGAGAGAGGGAGGTGGGGGGGAGGAGGGTGGGTGTAGATAGACTAGTCTTGTGAGACTGAGCCCTTAAACTGTGGGATCTGGTGCTAACTCCAGGTGGACAGTGCTGGAATTAAGTTATACTATAGGACACCCAGCTGGTGCTGCAGAGAATTGCTTGGTGTGTGTGTGGGGGGGGGGGGGGGGGGGAGACCACATTTGGTGACTAGAAGTGTCAGCAAAGAAGTACTCTGTGTGAGTTGTAAAATAGACACACAGGAAGAAACATGTGGTTTTTCCTAGCACAGACACACAGGGATGAGGTATTAGAAATAAACCTTTGCTGTCTTACAATCTAACTTAGCCTTTCTCAGTTGGAGTTCCATAAGAGAAGCCGACAGAAAATTATCTAAGGGATTTATCTTTTCAATTCCCCCAAGGATAGTACATAACTAGCCATTCTAACACAGGAGCAGTAGGCCAACCCTAGTAAAGAAGGACTCACCAGGTTAATCACAAGCTGATACAACACACATTTTCATTGTCCCTATGCTTGTAACAGGGAACATTGCTAGAGAAAAGAGCAGAAATTTGAAGATTGGTTTTGGTATAAATGCATATCATATAATTGTAACTGAGTACACAATCCTGCTTAGCAATTCCATTACAAATCTGCTGATTACTTTTTACACTGATCACAACACATTCCATAGAGGTTGGGTAATGTGGTATATCCTGTAAGCTTCTAAATTACAAAAATATGATGCAGATCTCAGGTTAGCCATTACTAGTTATGTGATCTCTGGCAGGTCACTTCCCTTTTCAGAGCTTCCGTTTTCTCGTCTACAATATGGAAGTATTAATAACTACCTGATAAGATTATTCTAAGGAGATAAGAGTATGTAAAGTACCAAACATAAGCACAAAGGTCATATTAAAGACTAAATAAAGTCTCTTCCTCAAATTCCCAATCCCCTCTGATGTCTTACAATAGACATGCACTTCATTACCTTCCTCTGAAGAAGATAATTGCAAAACAAACAGATATGGTCTCTACCTTCATGGGCCATGGAATATATATATATATATATATATATATATATATATATATATATAATTTATTATATATATATAATTTTTTTTTTTTTTACAAATTGTAATAAGTCCTATGAAGGAAGGAGTCCTAGAATAACAGGGGGAAAAATCAAGCAAGAGTGGTTAAGAAAGTTCCTCCAAAGAGATGACATTGAATCTGAGATCTAAAAGATAAAAATACATCCTATCTTACAACCTCCAAAACCTTGGCCTTCCCCCAACTATCATTTCTCTCTCTAATAGTCTCCATCACCCTCCCTGGGCTACTTGACCTCTGACTGTAAACATATACAAGCCTTACACTTCTCAATGGCCAGAAGAAGTGGTCACACACCTCATTTGATTCACTATCATCTCTAGCTATTCATTTTCTATTTGCCACCATTAAAGATATTTAAAAGAATGGCCAAAGTCTTTCAAAAGTAGGTTTCCGTAAAGTGGAATATTCATTTAGTTTCTAGAAATAACAGCTTTGTCCAGAACTCTATTCATTTCAATGTAGTGTTTCTTTAAAAAGTCCTATTATTCCTCCCCCACTAAAAAAGCACCTAGTTGTTATTCAGATATAGTTTCTTTGTAGCACAAAGCTAATATATGTATATGATATGCACATACATAAGCATATAATGGATGGAAAGTAAGGTTTGAAATTGTAGTTTTAAAGATACCATGAATAAATGAGAAATACAATGGGTAAACCATGCTTTTTATCAAATGCTTACTAAAATGCTCTTATAATGCTCATAACTTGATGTTTATTTGACCATCTACTCTAAATTTCCTTGTAAGTGGGAATGTTTCTATGCCAAACTAAGTGAGGCCCACTGCAAATGACTCCACCTTTTTTGAACTAATATACCTCTTATGCTAATAAGAATTGTCTATTAGTTTGCTAAAAAATAATAATAATAATAAAAAATAAAAAAATTTTGTTAGGTCACAAAACTCCTTAATTAGCTCATAAAGTATTTACATACATTTTTTAGTGGAAACATCAAAAATGCTATGCAGATAGATACAGAAATTCATTCTAAGTCACTAAAAATAGTAATTTTTTACTATAGTGTATCAAACATGTTACAGCTACACAGTAAACATGTTTACATATAGTTAGTATTTTCACATAAAAAATTCTGTTTCACCAACAGTGCTATAAATAGGACTGCTTTTAATGGAATGACAATAAAGATAATATCACTTTAGATATTTTTTTAACTTTTTCTTTTCTTCCAAGATCTCTTTTTAAATTTTTCATGGTGTTTTTAAAAAAATACTTTTTTTTTTTTTTCAGAGATGAGAGAGAAACATCAATCAGTTGCCTCCTGCACACCCCCTACTGGGGATGTGCCCGCAACCAAGGTACATGCCCTTGACCGGAATCAAACCGGGGACCTTTCAGTCCGCAGGCGGACGCTCTATCCACTGAGCCAAACAGGTTATAGCTAGATAATTTTTAAAGAAACATTTGAAATCTGAATGGAAAAAAAATCAAAATATTTAATAATATACATGTTAAAACTTTTGGATAAATGATTAGAGGGAAGAATAAGGAGAGAAAGAATCTTACCTAATGAAAAGGTATCTCTGAAGAACTTTCTTTATAAATAACAACTGCTTATATGCCATTTCCTTCCTACTTATACTTAAAATCCTCTGAAATTAAAATCCTACTCTGAGGAATCTCAGTACCCTTGCACTCATGCTTAATATCAAGTTTAAGAACAAAGGTAAAGCTGAGTATAGTATATCCTCCTAATTTAAAACTATAATCAACTTTCGAAAGATTAATTGTATACTTTTAAAAATCATGGAACATACTGCATGAAGGAATGAGTATTACACTGAAATTGGGCAGGCATACCAACCAAATGCATTTCCAGATGGCAAAAAATTAGTTGAAACAAGAATTACAGAAGTATATTCTAAGCAATAGTCTGTCTTTGATAATTTAGAGGCAGCCGTGATAGCCACTACTTGTACATGACAGTCATATGAAATAATAAACCTTGCTAGCTATAAACATTACCAAATTCTGACACTATTGATTTATTATGTCTAACAGTGACATCAAACCAAACAACTGACAGAAACAATGTTACAGCTTTAAGAGCAGTTTGTCAACGATTAATACTGCCAAACGGGGTTTAGCTTTATGCTGGGACTGCTTGTCTAGCAGTTGTCAATCCAAGCAAAAATTACTACTGCCATGCGTCTGCTAACACAGGCCCGAGGCGCCGCTCCGTTAGCCCTCATTACCCCATCACTGCAAATACAGATGCAAGGCCAGTCCCTATTTAATATGCATGTTAATTATGCAAATTATTAATTGGGCTGGTGCTTGAGGACTTGTGTTTATGCCCAGATTAGAGTCAATAACTGTATCACATGGCATTCTAAGCCTGACCTGTGTGACAGAAACAAAGCTGTGCGGGAAGCAACATTTTTCACACACTCTTCTAGTGCAGACCTCGTTCTACACAGAGCGTTTCACATTGATTCAGAAAGAGGCCCCACAGGGGAGCAACAGAAACCACAGAATATATCTCTTATTAATATATTTATTTGCTAATATCCCCTGCCTGATGTTGTTCATAATTATTTACAACATTCATTAAATTACTTTACCAAGTCCATTGTTTCTACAGAAAAAATGTTGAATGCACTAAGTGTTAAAATATATTTTTATAGGTATTTTTTTCCAATAAGGCTATGGTTTTTGTCCTATTTATATTACGTGTCTATAAAAATTGTATGACATAATATTATGTTGTAAATTTTTTTATTTTAAAAAAAATCATATAGATTTAAGCCTCCAAAGATAGAGAGCAAAGCTATAAGGTTTTTCCAATTAAAATTTACAGCAGACAATGTTGTAAATTTTATTCAGTTGTAATGCTTGCTGCAGTTGTACTGGAATGGGAACTATTGATCAGCATGATTTCCCAGGATACATGAAAGGGGAACAAGGTATTGCAGAAGGAGAAACAAAACTTTCATTTGTAAAGCTTTCTATTAGACTTTACTGCCCTCATTTGGTTCTAGATGCATCTATCTAAACAGGGAAAAGTCACATTCTCCCCCACATAATTACAATAAAAGCAAAAACACAAAACAAAACACATACACAGTGAATCCAAAGTAACATTGTGCTCTAGTAAAAGCATAGTTTTTATATACTGTCAAGATAACTACAACGATGAAAGGGATAATTAACATTTCAAGAAAAAATTTTAAAAGGGAAAAAATCTTTACCTTGAAAATAAAAATCAATTAGAATAACACTAG
Organism: Vespertilio murinus; assembly: GCA_963924515.1. Taxonomy (NCBI): domain Eukaryota; kingdom Metazoa; phylum Chordata; class Mammalia; order Chiroptera; family Vespertilionidae; genus Vespertilio; species Vespertilio murinus. The sequence continues at coordinate 179,428,685 of OZ004708.1, read as the reverse complement.
CAAAGCATATATTAATAGAAAGCATTAATAATACATTTATAATAGTTGAACTAGTTTCTATGAAGTGCTTTATAAATATAAGTTATTAGATTTATAGAAATTTAAGTTATTAGCAGAAAGAAACTGAAAACCTGTTTGCCAAAATGTGTTAATAAAAATATCACAGGTTCAATATTAAATCAATGTATTAAAGTTGAGCCTCCGTAAACTGATTTTCAGCTAAAAATGAAACTAAAATTCTGATTCCCATTCCTCCTGGTTTTGTTGTAGAATCTTACTGGTGACATCTTAAATTTTTCTTAATCTTACAAATAACAGAGAATAGGTTTAAGTTATTTGGCCAATAAAAGATAGAATTCATGTCCAGAGACCTCCATGCAGATAAACCAGAAAGATAAAATTAAACTGACTTAATTTTACTTGGTTATCCTTTGTTTGATACAATCTAGCTCATTGATATTAAAAATCCCTACTATTTACCAAGGACCAACTTTTTACAGGGTCTTTTCATGCTAATATGTAATGTTATAATGTAAGAATCTGTTTAAATAAATGCACAGTTTCACGTTAATGTCCATTTTTATTAACTAATATTAAGCAGTAAAGTATCAACTCTATAAAAATGTCTAAAAACTTTCATTTGGGTATATTTTTAATTTGTGATAATTTATAGGTAATTCAAGACAGTAATAAGCATGCATTCATAACCATAAAAATTATTTCAAAAATGGTGCACATAAATTCAAATGATCTCAACTTTTATATTTTAATCCTCACCTGAGGATATGTTTGATTTTAAAGAGAGAGGAAAGGAGGAGAGAAACATTAATTGGTTGTCTCTTGTATGCTCCAAGACTGGGGATCACACCCACAACCTATCAAACCCTGACCTGACATCAAACCCACAACTATTTTTGAGTGTTGGATGATGCTCCAACCAACTGAGCCACCCAGCTCAATGATTCAAATGATCTCAACTTTTAATGGGGATACTTTTACCCACGTGAATATAAATTTTAAACTTCAATATGACACTGAAATTTTTTATTATTAAATGTTATTCTTGGATACATTTGAACTTTTCCCATCCAAAGACACCCAAAAGTTTGAATTTTGAGGGGTTTTTTGTGGCATCCAGTGCAGAGTATTTTCAGTATATTCTATATAAGTGTAGTTTTCTAGCAGATGGCTGACCTTATTTGTGTAAAAATTACTATACCAAAAATGTGATTTTTACCCTATTTTGAACCTTTTCCTCTTGGTGATAATTCCAACAAAAAAGATAACATGAAAGTAAAAATATACTTAAAGGAACTATATTTAGAACTATGGTCTATATTTATATATTGAGATAAGCCAGTAATACCCTAATTTGTCAATATTATTTTTTAAAGTTAAATTCTGCACTTAAATAAGTTCTAAATTCAGGCCAGGAGCATAATTTATATTCTGAGGTATGGAAAAAGATGGTGAAGCACAATACCAACAAGACCAAAGTCAAGGGTGTGACCTCTAGGTGGGTCAATAAGTCACATGCCATATACACACTGACTCGACCGTACAGCAAATTGAGAAAAAGGAGATATAGTTAGACTCTGAAAGATACGCTTATCTTAATAAAATATAGATTAAAAAAGCATTAAAAAATCAAACAATCTCCTTGCCTTATACTAAGAAGTAAGTACATACTAAAGGCCTACAAGGTATTGCTAAATATGCTAATTATCAACAACAAAAGTTTGTTATTAAGCATTTACAAATTCGCAAGGCAGAGCAATCGAATCATGCAATCACTATCAAATATTATGTTTAGAAGCAGAGGAAAGTTTCAGAGGAATAACTGGAAATGGAATATTCTCATAAAAAGTCACAAGAACTATGACTGTAATATTTCCTAGGGAAAAAACAAAATTTTGTTTCAGCTTCAATTCTAACGTGTTTCATAACAATATAAAAACAATGTGATAAATTGACCCAAACAACACCCCACCTCCAATGCTTCCAGAGACTGCACATTAGCCAACCGTTTATTCAAAGACTACACCAACCTCTCCTTGATGTAGAAACTGGAATCTCACTGCACACTGCAGTGCTTATTCCAAATACAGTCGATGATTCTGAAAGCCAAATTGCCCATCTTTAGCACTGATCACTTATAACATGCGGAATGTAATCATCTAGATAACCTCTCACATCAACAGCTTGAATTAAGGCAGGTAGTAAGAAACAACATTCTTTTACAAAAGGGGGAAAAAAACAGACAATAGATGGATCTAATAATGGGAAAAGATAACAAAGACCTAGGATTCTAGCATCTGGCACTAAATGAACTTTTTTTGTAAACTGAATGGCGGTTTCCATAACTGCTCCAAGCATCATTCCTTTGCCAAGGCAGTAAACAGCTTTTATCAGCAATAATGATGGCATAATCCCAGCTAAAAAGGAAAGTAACATATGGCAGCAGCCCTCCAAATACCATCCCGACCAAGTAGGGGGCATTTTTATTACAGCGTCCACTTGCAGAAAATCTGCCTGACATCTTCCCCCGTTTTCTTCTCTTTTTATTTATTTGTTTTGTAAGTTATCTTCTCTAAACTGAATTATCACATTTGGGGATTTTAAACTAATAATTCCTTGTTCTTAAATCCACTCACAGACTTACACAAAGAGACCGCCACATCTAATAAAGGCTAATAAAATAAAATGGAGCTGCCTATAAAAAATTTTTTTGGAAATCACTGAACTTAAAAACAAATGCTCTTAATTAAGGATATTGGTACCTAGAATAATTACTTATACACAATGAGCACTCAGAAAATAAATTGATTTTAGAATATAAGAATTCTCAAGAAATTCAGATGGAAAAACAATGCTCGCGCAAAGATTACTTGGCATAAAGCTGATAAACAATGAACAGTTAACTGCAAAAAACATAATCTATAAATGACCTTAATCCTATTTGATATGTGTTAAAATATCAGACTTCATAATATATATCTCTGATCAAACCACAGTGAAATATTTTTTAGGCCAACATACAGTTTATCAATAAAAGTGAAAAGGAGAATGCTTCTATAAAATATCTTCTAATCGCCTGTGGGGTGGACTAATGAATCATCAATCCCATCTTGGTTTTCAATAACGACTTCCTACTTTCATTGACAAGTCAATGGCTGTCTTTTTTATCTAGGCTCTTGATCTTTCATAACACATTGGAAATATATTCTGAGAACGACAAAGATGCTATTTTGATTCAGATTTTAATGTTATAATAAACAGATTTGGAAAATTAGTTTACTAATTAACACAGCAATTATTCTATCTTAAGCATTTAACATCTTAGCCAAATGCAAAACTTTGTTTACTTCAGGCAAAATTACTAGGTGATAGAGGAATCAATGAAAAAGCAAAAGAATGCTAATATTTTTGACATCTCTACCTATAAATATTTTTTCAAACTGAAAAATGTATCTAATAGCACCACTCACTGATGTGCACTACAGTTTACCACAGTGTCTATATTTCTGTTGTCAGTTTTACAGTATCTCCCTTCATTAAACCTATCAAGTTTTCTTTTTGATCATGCAACCAAGACCAGAAGACAGATATCTTCCTGGAACAGAGCAGTCTGCCAAGTCTTTCACAAGACCAGCTTAACCTCCCTATTGATTTTTTCAACACAGCAGCCATTCATTGTTTGTGACATTTGGCTGTCGGCTCTTTAACACCCTTCAACCAAATCAATTTCATATTTTTGTCAATGCTCTGTAAGAGGATGAGTAAAAATAGGAAGAGCCTTAGCATGATTTAAAATGTTGGTTTTTCTGAAATAGTTTTAGCTTTAGTTTTTATAAGGTAAACTTAATTCATGTCCTTATTTATCCTTCTGCAAAAAAAAAGCATTGTAAATTAAAAATTTTCAGTACAGTATTGACCTTATTCTTGAATATTTAAAAATTTTTTATTTTCTTAATGTAAATGAATTCTTATATAATCACACACTACTTAACCTAAACACTAATACATGAAAACAACATGTTTTCTGTGGTTTGGAAAATTTAAAAATATGTAAGAAACTCTGAAAGGGCTATTATTACACAACATCATCATTACTGTTTTCAAAAGACAAACCATGTCAAAAAAGCACAATTCATCATTTTGCTCAACCTTTAAGTATGAACTTCCAGTGTACCTGAATATTAAATGCCATAGACTACCTTCAGGCTGCGAACACAAAAAACTCCTTTGACATCAGTTAGAACAACATGTGAAAATCAAAGACACATATGTTCTAAATTGTACCAAATCTCCCATCATTCATAAAGTTTAGCAGACTCTCACGGACATAGATCGAGTAAGAACAAAACTCAAAAGAAGTAGGCATGTTCATCTTATTTTTGTTAGTAGCTATAATTTTATATTAATTACTAGTAGTCTGCCTGCTTTTTAGTATTATCAAAAAGAAATCTTGACATCATAGTTAGTAATTTATCCCAATATATAATTAAGGGAAAGGAGTGAGTTAGACTTGAAAATCTAATGGTTCCTTTGGAATTATTATACATTATCACAAAATGCATACAATATGCAATTCCTCCAAATATATAATAACCTAATGTACCTGTAGTTTGCTGGCATATTAATAGATATTCTAAAAACATCCAAACAGTTATAATGCAGAGTAAGTAAAAATAAAGTTGCAAAGGCAGTTTTTAAGTATTAAGCACTTATCTAACATGTCTAAACCATTAAAAACACAAATTGATAATCTGATCATTCAAATAGGGTCTATGAGCCTTTTGGAAATACAGGGCACAAACATATTTTGGATGTTGCCAAATGTAAATATATTTTATCAAATCTAAGACACCATCAGTTGTAAGACTCACCATGAATATATGTATTATTTTTTGTCAATTATACCATAACATAACATTGATTATTAGAGGCATCCTAACATCCAAAATGTTAAAATGTGGAGGAAGTAAACTTTTTAGAATCAGTGAAACATGGGAACAATGAACTAGAATAACCATTTAAAATTGTACATGTTAGATATTGTGACAAGGTCACTTTGGGATATTATAATGACTTTTGCCTAATAAACTGACTCCCACATTACCCACAAACTCCTTACGATATGATGATGTATAAAATACAGCATAATGAATAATGAACACACTAAGAAACCATATCATATATGCCATACTTCCAAATATATCATTCTGGAAAATTTATCTAAAAGACTAATAATCTATGGCACATTCTCCACAGCAACGCTTAAGAGAGAAACACTATGGAATTAAAAGGACTTACGTTTGAATAAAGGTCTGCCACTTATTATGTGATCTTGGGCAAGCTTCTTAACATCTATGAACCTAAGTTTTTTACTTAACAAAAAACAGAAATAGCCCTAGCTGATTTGGCTCAGAGCACAGAGTGCTGGCCCGTGGACGGAAGGGCCCTGGACTCAATTCCGGTCCAGCCACGCACCTCGGTTGAGGCTCAATCCCTGGCCCTGGTCAGGGCTCGTGTGAGAGGCAACCATTGATGTATTTCCCTCACATCAATGTTTCTCTTTCTGTGTCTGTCCCACTCCCTCCCAATCTCTCTAAAAACTGATGGGAAAATATCCTCCGATTATTAACAGCAACACCAACAAAATAAAACAAACAAAATATATGTAAGCAAACAAACAAAAAAGGGAAATAATACCAACCTGCCTTTCAGACCTACTGTGAGAGTTAAATAAGGTATGTCAAAATTCTTAATAGAGAACCTAGCAAATTGTACATGTTCAATAAATGTTTTTCTTTCTTACCAAGCTATTGCAAAACCTGAATTATAACTATAACCATACATAAACTAATGAATAGTTGATTACAAATCAATCTGATATAAATATTTTAAGATGTTGTTAATGGTTCCTTGAAAATCATCATACATTACCACAGACTGCATATGCAACCAATTACATATGATTAGATCCACAAAAACGTAAAATTCCGTAAGTACAGGAATTTGTCTATTTTGTTCACTGCCGGGTCTCTAGCATCTAGAACAATGCCTAGCACACATTAGGCATTCAGTAAATATTTTCAAATGAAGTAGGATTTCAAAGAACTTTTCATTTTCAATCCCACACTAAATTTAATTTGGTAGCCGAGTCAATGAAGACAATGCGAGAAAAGACTATTTCCTCCCATCCTAAAAAATTACTGACCACAACAAAGTTAAGCTTTATACCAATAATTGAACACACTGTAATTAATTCAACAACTATTTATTAAGCATCTACCATCAGAACAAGCATAGTGCTAGGTACTGAGGAAAACAGACCTAAGTAGTATCAGATACATTTGCTGTCTTCATGAGAAAACAAAATAATAACACGCATGAAACCAGATATGACCAAGTTTCTAAATAAACCACATAGACAGACAATAATTTCCCCCTAGATACAAAAAATTAAAATAATTTAGAACAAGATAAAAATAACAAACTATTGAATCAAGAGATGACATAATGAGGTGTTTTCAGGTGAATGACATGCTAATCCAGAAAGACTGGTCACTGTTTATTTGCCAATGAAGGATATTCTAAACACTCTACCTATGTAAAATCCACAGATTCCAAACTAGAGATCATTAACTCTTTTTTTAAAATATATATTTTATTGATATTTTACAGAGAGGAAGGGAGAAAGATAGAGAGCTAGAAACATCAATGAGAGAGAAACATCGACCAGCCGCCTCCTGCACACTCCCCACCGGGGATGTGCCCGCAACCAATGTACATGCCCTTGACCGGAATCGAACCAGGGAACTTTCAATCCACAGACCGATGCTCTACCGTTGAGCCAAACCGGTTTAGGCAGAGATCATTAACTCTTTAAAACAGAGGTGGAAATATTTCACTTAAGGTAAGTTATGCAGGATAAAGGAGCAACAATGAACTGGGCATTAACAATCAACATGTTAAGTCTAATAATGACACCATGTCAGCCTACCCTAGCACCTGTTCAAGTCAACATATTTACTGACACTGCTGTGTGCCAAGCTCTGTGCAAAGCATCGAAATATCTATACTAATAAAAGGCTAATATACAAATTGGTCATGACGCTCTCCAGGCTGCATGGGACGACCAGGCCGGCAGTGGGGGGAGGGGGATGTTGAGCAGGGGGCAGTTAGGGGCAACCAGACTGGCAGGGGAGCGGGGGCAGTTGGGGGTGACCAGGCTGGCAGAGGGGAGCAGTTAGGGATGATCAGGCAGGCAGGCAGGTGAGCAGGTAGGCGCCAGCAGGCCCTGATTGTGAGAGGGATGTCCAACTGCCCATTTCAGCCTGATTTCTGGGATCGGGCCAAAACCAGCAACCAGACATCCCATGAGGAGTCCCAGATTGGAGAGGGTCCAGGCTGGGCTGAGGGGACCCCACACCGCTGTGCATGAACTTCGTGCACTGGGCCTCCAGTACAAATATAATAAGAAACAAACATATCTCAAAAAGCCATTAAAGAAGATAGCATTTAACTCAGGTTGCAGTGATCTATTTGTGCCTCTGCAATTACAACCATTCTATAGATTAAATTCATGGGCTAAAAGACGGGACAAGATAGTCTTCTAGAGAACAATCAAATCAGGCTCTAGACCAGGGGTGGGCAAACTTTTTGACTCGAGGGCCACAATGGGTTCTTACACTGGACCGGAGGGCTGGAACAAAAGCAACCTGACCATGCTGGACTCTCATCTTGGGCTGCTGGTGAAGGAGCGGAGGGGAGAGCAAGAGAACTTTCTGCTTTTTCAGCTCTGTGGGCCGGATAGAACAGCCGAATGGGCCAGATCCGGCCTGCCGCGGGCCGTAGTTTGCCCACGGCTGCCCTTAGACCATGCTTTGCTCATTTGAATAAACGTTAAGAAACATTACTATAAAATGAATATATGATCTTTATTAAAAATCTGGAAAATATAAAGAATAAAACCTAAAAAACCCTATTTCCATCACTGAGGGGTAACCACTAATATATATATTGTGTCTTTATTATATATAAATATTGGGTCTTTATTCTCTCAGCAATTTTTTGCCCTACATGAAAGAACTTGGGGAAAATCAAAGAACACCAGAGGCCCGGTGCATGAAATTAGTGCACAAGTAGGGTCCCTAGGCTGGCCAGTGATCAGGGCCGATCTGTGGGGCGACCAGGAACGGGGGGGGGCTTGCCACTGCCACTAGTAACCTCCCTCTGCAAGGTGACTGGCGAGGCGATCGGGGGAGCCCCCGCCTTGACTGGCCTGGGGCCTGTGAGGAGCTGGGGGCAGCTCCTGCATTGAGCATCTGCTCCCTGGTGATCAGTGCGCATCATAGCAACTGGTTGTTCCACCGTTAGGTCGAATTGCATATTAGGTTTTTATTATATAGGATGGTATACTATTATTTCAAAAACTGCTCCATAAATTTACTATATTAAACATTTTCCATAGTGAGGCATTCTTCTAATCTTCTAAAACATGATTTAGTGTAATTATATGGAATTTCTATCATATGACTATAGCATAATTTATCCACATTACTTGTTGTCACATATTTTCATTGTCTACAATTTTGTCCTATAAGGAATAATGCTGCAAACTAGACCACTGAATAATTAAATAGTAGATATAGGAAAGTTTTTCCTCATAGATGATTCCAACTAACATATGAAAAAGAAATAACAGAATCAGAATATCTCCATTTCGTAATCCCAAATAAACTATCAGATATAGGCATTGAGCATCACTTAACTGCCAATATCACACACAAAAAAAGAAAGAAAAGTAGACATGTGCCACCTGATATAAGAACATATACAATCTATGAAACAATCCTGCAGGGAAAACATTTTAAACCAAAATATGATTAAACCTATAGATCCAACTGTCAACTTGCAGGAATACAAAGAACAGAGGACATGTTAAACTATACTATGGGGATGTAATCAGCAAAATCCAGACTGGAATTACGGGACCAACAACCCTGTTTTGTTTTCAATAAAAAGTATAAGAGAAAATAAAAATGGGAAAGAAATTTTAAATTAACAAAACACTTTAAAAAGATACTTCAACCAATTGCAATGTGTAGACCTATATGCATTCCAATTTAAACAAATCACATGAATATATAACAGTAAAGAATTGCTGTTAATATTTTTTGTAACAATAGTATAGTGACACATTTTTTTAAGAGTCCTAATTTCTCAGTAGTCTATACCAAAATATTAGAAGTAATATTAGAAGTAATATGTCTTGGATTTACTTCAAAAACTATTTAAGGGAGAAACAAAGGTGAGAATTAAACATGGCTGGCTATGATTTGGTCAAGTTTGATGCTTGGTGTTCTATTATTCTATTTTCTACAGCATGGCTCAAAGCTCACCTTAATAAACATTTAAAAGGAGGGAGAAATATTGCTGTGGTATCTATCTTTGCATGTATATCGTTATGTATGTGTCTATTTCCTTAGTATTAACTCCTTAAAGTAAAATATTTGAGAATAAATCTTTCTAAGGCTTTCAAAATATGTTCCTAAAATGACCTGAAAATGTGCCAGCTTATACTATATACCACAAGCAGTGTATATAGTTCTGTGCATTACCCCTACATTCACCAATATAAATGTCTTATGTTAATAAACTTAATAAGCATAATTGGGCAATGTCTAGTTTTAATATGACATGAGCAATAACATTTGTCCCACAATCCTACACATTATATGGCACTATGAAGTATTTATAACAGTGTTTCTCTGTTACATATATAATTATTTCTAGGTATTGAAAAAATAAAGAAAAATAAAAGAAATTATGAATAAGTGATTCTTTGTTTGTTTGTTTGGATCCTTCCTCCTCAAATGACATCTTCAGCTCACATAAACCTTCTTAAAATCTAAACAAGAGAAATTAATATTTATTCAATTTTTACAGACTTTATAGAATGCATTTAGAAAAAATTAATTCAGTGATTTAGTTTCCTTTTACAGTCAAGGCCTATGGCTAAATGCAATGATACAACAATATTATTTATTATATTTATTTTTAAATTAGTCAAACAATATACCAACATAGACATATCAAAATCTATAAAATTTTATTTATTTCAACATTCTTCTTTCAAGATAAATTACACTGCTTTTGTAATTTCCTAGCATTCACTCCGGTTTCCTTATGGAGTGCATTGTCTCCTGGTTCTGACCTACAAACAGGCAGGCTT
>OZ004708.1:179363442-179415942 GCA_963924515.1 Vespertilio murinus | reverse complement strand
AAATTACACACTCATATTTAAGTAACCTGATGGAGACATTCATGATAGTAGTTTATAAACAACATTTGTAATCACTCCATGTTAGAATGTCAGTCTCTTATGGGTAAATGAAATTCCCAATGAACAATCTCTGAACAGTACAGCCAAATAACAAGGAAAGGCTTATTAAATTTCCCAACGAGGCTTCAGATATTTTAGGGAAGTCTGTGTTCACTAAACAGAGAAAATGGAAAAGAAGATATCTTAGTATTTTATGATTGGTCCCAATCAAATCAAACACCATTAAAAGTAAAAAGGTGAAATCTCTTTATCATGAAAGCCAAAGGACAGCCTCAGTAAAACTCAACACAATGCTAGAACTGACAGAAAAATTGAAGGGCTGAATCTTGTACACAAGAAAGACTACTTCCCCCTTAAAATGAAAGTGAAAATTTGGGTCATATTTTAAGTAAATTCTAAATGCAAAACTCACAAGTTATAATATAAGTGAACCAAGTAAATGAAAAAAATCAGCAATTTTAAAAGACCTTCACAAAACAATACAATTAGTAAGAAAAGAAGTCTGAGGCAAAGCCACAAATTGGCATGAATGAGCACAAAGAGCAAGCAAGTCTTCAAACAGAAGCTGTGCCCGGCCTACGTGGTGGAGTGCTGAGCCCTGAACCAAGAGGTCCCTGCTCCATCCAGGTCAGGGCACAAGCCCGGGTTGCAGCTTCCTCCCCAGGAGGAGGCCTGCATCTCTCTATCCCTCTTCCTCCCTCTCTCTCTAAAAGTAAAAACAAACCAAAACATTTTTTTTCATGAAAGTTACATACAAAAGAACACTAGCAACTTATCTCCATAATCTTGGGTCAATATTGACCTGTTTTACCCTACACCCCTATTGCTCTGGCCTAAAAACTGCCTTGTGCATTTCCCTTTAGTCTTCTCCTACCAACGAGCACCATTAAGCTAATACACTCTGCTCAGTGCCTCCCAAAACACACATTTTTAAAAACCGAAGCTGCTATTTTCTGGACTAGACTACATGAAATGCAAAATGAAAAACACTAGGTGTGTGAATTTCTCCTTACAGGATGGCTGAGAGAGACTGAATGGAGAGAGGTGAATTCTTTTATGCATGTAATAGTTCAGAAAACTGATATGATGTCAACATGAATGTGTTTTACAATAAAATTGGGTGTCAGAGCCAGAATGGATTCACTGTCTCTGCAGGCCGGAGCATGGCCACTGTTGCCTAGAATTGAGTAAAGTTGTCAACTGAACTGATGTTTAGCTTCAGTAAGAAGACCTGAAAGAGAAGAGCTGGCACACAGAAAACTCACTATAGCAACTTTTTGCTTTAGAAATACAGCTTATATTTCTAACTCCATATAAAGGAGGTCAGTTACTTTATAATTTGAAAGCAAAAAATAAATTGCCACGTCATCAAAAAATAAAGATATACTAAATGAAAGTCTTCAAATTTAGAGCTGAGATACAATATCTGAAAATACAATCATGTCATATTTCAGATAGGGTGTTTATTGCCTTAAATGTTTCATCTTGATACTTGTTAACAGTACATCAAAAACTTCACTAAAAAGCAAAAGCACTGAGGTCAAACTATTTTTACCCATTTAAATTTTTCTACACTAATCCAATGCTACAGTTTACTACCACAGTCTTTTAAAATTAACGCCATCTAGAACAGTTTAGAGATCAACTTAATCTCCCTTGATTCGGTAGCCAGGACAATCACTGCGGCCTCCAGTAAAGAGAGCACCGCCCGCCCACAGCATTCTGAACAAAAGCAGTGTACATGCTAGAGGCACTGGGAGCTCAAGTCCGAAACAAATCATACAACATATCCTCCAGAGACCTCACTCTTTCCTCTTCTCCTTCTCTGTCACTGAGCAAACTGAGGTAAGATAACACTCTAGGGATGAAACAGCAAAGAAGAGAAAAAGTAGAGTGGTGACCAACGTCCTGTTACAAGAGTTAATTACATAAAAATCCAGCCATGCATTTCTCTGCCTACTATATTGCAAATCCAGGGGGGGGGGGGGAAGCACAGTACCTAGGTGGTACTAGATAAATGCAAACAGAGGAATAATCAACTACATTTCTCCTACCCCCCACAGAACCAAGCATTGGCCACGTCTGATTTTTTTTAAAAAATATATCTTATTGATATTTTACAGAGAGGAAGGGAGAGAGATAGAGAGCCAGAAATGTCGATGAGAGAGAAACATCGCACACCCCCCACCAGGGATGTGCCCGCAACCAATGTACATGCCCTTGGCCGGAATCGAACCCGGGACCTTTCAGTCCACAGACTGACACTCTATCCACTGAGCCAAACCGACCTCGGCGGCCAAGTCTGATTTTTAAAATACTGTCACAAAATATTTGAGTCTTAAACAATGAGAATAAATTTAACAATATGTACTAACCTAATTTAAAATTTAACTAGAACTTGGGAACAAGTACAAACCCTACTACTTAATAGCCAGGTGATCTTGGTCAATTTAGTAAACCTTTCTAGGTTTTGAAGTTTCCTCACCTGAAAAACAGGACTAATCAAGCAAATCACAGCTGAGGCATGTAAAGAGCCTATCACAATCCCTAGTATAGGGGGACTCCTAGTAAATGTTAACACATAATAACGTTATAAATCTAATAATACAGTTAGGTGCTATATAGTAATTGGGTTAATTTGATCAACAGTAACCAGAAATGGTGAAGCTCTATTCAGGCAGTAATAGTAACATATCAAACAAGCAAATTCCACAAAAGAGATACAATTTGGGTTCAAACCTAGACTCACTTTACAATATTCTTCCCGTAGCAATTCAATTAGAATGAGCTTCAAAAGAAAAAGAACAAAGAAATAACCTTGTAATATAAATATGTCCAGTCTTTGCCCTTTATCCTATACATACATATAATGTCCCAAAAGAACATATAGCGCATTTTAAAACTAAAATTCTTCTTCATATAGAAAGATACCATACACTACTGATATAAAATTATGATCAATGCACCAAGAAGATCAAGGAGTTAGGAAAGAAAAATGACCAATTCTTTAAAGGAAAGTAGAGACCTGGGGGGAGATAAGAGAACAACCGAAGGACTGGTATGCATGAATATAAGTACAACCAAAGAACACAGAACTCTGGGGAGGGAGGGCATGAATGGGGGGGGGGGAGGCAATGGTAAGCTATGTACACATATAATACCTTAATAAAAAAAATGAAAAATAACTAAAGGAAAGTAGAAAATTTTACATGGAAGTTTAGCTATTGCTAAGGGATGGAATATATGTTAATAGTCACAAATAAGCCCCTAATGCATATCTAAGTAATAATATAAAAGCCAAGCATAAAAAACTGGAGAAAAAAACGTTACTTTTTGTTATACATTGCCTGCCTATAAGTGGTATTTTGCAGAAGAGCCACACTCAAAGGGCCAAAGAGCCACATATAGCTCACGAGGCGCAATTTGCCGACCATGGTTCCAGTATTTCTCAAGAAGTCTCATTACCGTGTTTCCCCGAAAATAAGACATCCTCCGAAAATAAGACCTACTTCGTGGAAACATAATACATCCCCTGAAAATAAGACCTAGTGCATCTTTGGGAGCAAAAATTAATATAAGACATTGTCTTATTTTCTGGGAAACAGGGTATCACATTCAAGCTCAATGAAGTTAAATGTAAAATAGGTTACATGTGTTTGGAGTGAAAGGCAAGGACAAAGTTTTTTTTATATTTTTAATTTACCTTTATTGTTAAAAGTATTACAGATGTCCCCTTCCCCTCTATTGATAGTATTTTTATTTTCATTTTTCTTTCTTTCTTTTTTGGTTAATCTTCACCTGAGATATTTTTTCCATTGATTTTTAGAGAGAAACATCTCTCACAGAGCCCCAGCTGGCCAGCCAAGGAGGAAGCTGCAACCCAGGTACATTCCCTTGACCGGAAACTGAACCTGCAACCCTATGGTGCACGGGCCAATGCTCTAACCACACTGGCCAGGGCAAAGACAAGGTATTTTTATCAGAAGGCTATTTCTTTATCCTTCCTCTCTCTCTTAAACCTCATTCTAATTGAATTGCCATGAAGAAGACATTAATTTACTCAATCTATAGACTTGTACAAATCATAGGTATTCTGAATAAGTACACTTCTCTTTATGTATCATGTTTCCTTGATTCTTCAAACAAACAATGAATGAGGCTTACTTGATTCTCACTTCAAAATTATCATTAACAGTAGCAACATATATCTACTAAGCACCAACTATGTGCAAGGCACTTGGCTTTATGCTTCCATGCATGATTTTATTTAATTCTCACAAATACTCGCTGAGATAGAGCACTATAATTATATCCACTTTAGAAATTTACAAAGTTATTTCTTCAAATCAACCTAGCTGGGAAGTAGTAAAATTGGGACCCAAATCCAGTTCTGTATGACACCAAAGTTCATATTCTGGACCATTCTTCTAAGTATTAGGCTCCACCAAAAATCTCCATCTTGCCCAGTCGGTGTGGTTCAGTGATTGAGCATCAACAGCTCAAATCCTGGTCAGGACACAGTTGCCAGCTGGATCCCCAGTGCGGGGCATGCAGGAAGCAACAAATTGGGAATTCTCTCTCACTGATGTTTTTTTTTTTCTCTCTCTCTCCCTCTCTTAAATCAATAAAAATATTATATATATATATATGTTCTAGACAGTTTGGCTCATTGGATAAAGCGTCAGCCTGAGGATTGAAGAGTCTTGGGTTCGATTCTGATCAAGGGCACATGCCCAGGTTTCGGACTCAATCCCCAGTAGGGGGCGTGCAAGAGGTATAAATCAATAAAAATATGTTGGGGGGGAATATATATATATTAAATATATATATATAAATTTTTTAGATTGCCGAAACCGGTTTGGCTCAATGGATAGAGCATCAGTCTGCAGACTGATTCCCAGGTTCGATTCCGGTCAAGGGCATGTACCTTGGTTGCGAGCACATCCCAGTGGGGGGTGTGCAGGAGGCAGCTGATCTATTTTTCTTTCTCATCAATGTTTCTCTCTTTCTTTCTCTTTGTGAAAAATCAAAATATATATTTTTTAAAACTTTTTTAGATTAGGTACCATACATTCCTACTCTAGAAAATACAGTAACAGCCACCATTCCTGGATTTTTTTTCTCTCCAAATATTTTGTGCTTTGGTACAAAGAGCTAGTGTAGTATATGCATTTTTGTTACTTGATGTTGGCAGAATCCAATTTAGTCTCATGAAGAACAAAGAACACCGAGTTGCAATACTAGTTAGCAACAGACTTAATATTATTAGTGTAGATAACTTGATCATATCCAAAGAATGTGATTTGGCAGATTTTCCACATTCTGCAAAATATACCCTCCTATCGTTTCCATGTGTAGCCCAAATCTTCTTGTCTACCAAAATATGTCTGGAGTGGCTGATGACACCAAGGAGTGCAAGTGGAGCACTGCAAATGGGAAACCGTTTGTAGCTTAGCACAGCAACTGTTTGTATGGATTGCAAAAATTTCCTTAAAATTGTGAGAACAAGAACCTTTTGTCCAAAATGTCCTTGAAAAATAAAGGAAAGGAAAAGGAAGAAAAGATAGAGGAATCTGTTTTTCCTCAGGGTGCCAAATACATGGCAATGGCTCTGCTCTTACAATGTTTCTACCTTCCATTTCAACAGAGCAGCACCAAACAAAAATTCATCCTTTCGTTGCTACCTTTTGGAAAACCTTAACAAATCAAACTCTATGGACATTCTTGAGACCTTCACTATTTGGAAGTATTAATTACAGAATAGTTCAAAATGGCCTTTTATTAACCTTAATTATTACCATCTAGATTTTAAAGCATAAGTCACATAGTTCAATATGCAAAAAGTACATTTAAGAAGTCATTTTCCTACTCCTGAATTCAAACGCCTTGCTATTCTTTACCTTATTTTGATAAGGTTGGCAAATTTTTTTGCATGTTTAAGAATTATTTGCATTGCCTTTTCTGTTATGTTTTTATATTGTTTGTCTATGTTTTACTGTAGTAGAATCCCAAATACATACAACTGCTTATAAATCAGTAATAAAAACAAGCCTATTAGAAAACCAAGCAAAGGATATAATTTATATAAAAATGTATAAACAATTGGTCCATTATAAACCTTAGCCACTATCACATCAGCATTATCACCCTAAAAACTTGTTGAAAGGTGACGTTCATGGAGCATTTTCTACCCTTGTTCCCCCCTCTTCCAGCTACATTTCTAAGTCTTAGTTGATATATTTTCTTTGCTTACAGAAACTTTACCACACTACTCTTTCTAAAGTTTCCTCCTACCCCAGATAACCCTTCATGACATTTATTATGCTCTGAAATTATTCTATTTATTGTCTGTCTTCTACACTTAATTGTATCAAATCTTTGAGGGCAGCATACTTGTCAGCCATGTTCACTGCTGTATAGTCAGTACCTAGAAGAATCTCTGGCTCAGAGAAAGCAAGCAGTATTTATCTGATTGATGACATTGTTAAAAGGTAAACTGAAATTAGGACCCTCATCTAGTGCACATGAAAGTATAAAATGGTGCAGCCACTTTGGGGAAAAGTCTGGGAGTTCCTCAAAGGTTAAACATAAAATTATAACATGATGCAGCAGTTACTTTCCAAGATGTATACCCAAGAAAAATGAAAGTGTATGTCCATACTTAAACTTGTACGCAAATGTTCATAGCAGCATTATTCTTTATAACCAGAAAAGTAAAGCAACTCAATACCCATCAATTGGTAAGTGGATAAATAAAATATACATTCAATGAAAAATTATTCTTCGATAAAAAGAAATGAAATATTGATACATGCTACAACATTAAAGAAACTTGAAAATATAATGGTAAGCCAATCACAAAAGACCACCTATGGTATGATCCCATTGATTTGAAATGTTAAGATTTGGCAAACCTACAGAGACAGAAGTAGGTTAGTGGTTCCCTAGGGCTGGACTGGGGGGAGGGGAGAGGCGGAATTGGGAGGAAATGGGTATAAGGCTTTTTGGCGAGAGGGTGCACGCCAGGCAGAGGGACCCCACTAGTGCACAAATCCATGCACTAAGCCTCTAGTTATAATACAGGACAAAGAAAATAAAAAATTATGTTACTTTTGTTAGGAATACAATTTTTTAAACATATTTTTATTGACTTCAGAGAGGAAAGGAGAGGGAGAGAGATAGAAACATCAATGATGAGAGAGAGAGAATTATTGATCAGCTGTCTCCTGCACACCCCCTACTGGGGATCGAGCCCACAACCCAGGCATGTGCCCTTGACAGGAATGGAACCTAGGATCCTTCGGTTCACAGGCCATTGCTCTATCCACTGAGCCAGGAATACAATTGTTAACATAAAGAAGAAGAAAGGTACAAAAAACATTAAGTAAAAACCCTATAATTTTATATTTCAATTAGAATTATCAATGTGAATACATTTCCCTCTTTTTTTCTAAATGCAAACAACCCAATAGCATTGAGTACCCATATTGTGGTCTTTATATGTCATTCCTCAATAAAAAACACACAAAAATAACACATGGCTCTTTGGTAAAATGGCAGATTCTACATCTAATCCTAGGACTATACAAGATGAGCCTGACACAGTTTGTTATGCAAAAAAGTAAGAATGATAAAAGCTAATGATGGAGTCTTATCAAAAGGACACAGAGGAAAACATAATTTTTTGGTGTTTCCTCAAAAAATTAAAAATGGAATCCCACTTCTAGGAATGTATCCCAAGAAATCAGAAACACTAATCAGAAAGGCCATATATATTCCTATGTTCATAGTAGCACAATTTATAATAGCTAAGATTTGGAAACAGCCTAGATGAGTATATCAAAACACTGTGGTACATCTATTCAATGGAATTCTACTAGTACACTGCTGTTATAAAGAAGAAACTCTTACCATTTGCAACAGCATGGATGGACCTGGAGAGCATTATGCTAAGCAAAATAAGCCAGTCGGAGAAAGGTAAATATCACACGATCTCATTCATTTGTGGACTATAATGAACAACATAAACTGATGAACAAAAATAAAGCCAGAGACATAGAAACATTGAACAGACCATCTAACCTAAGAAGGAAGCCAGGAAAAAGAGCATAAGAGAGCAACCAAAAGACTTGTATGCATGCATATAAGCATAACCATGGACACAGATAATAGGGGGGTGAGAGCATGTACTAGGGGGTGGGAATGGCCAGAAAGAGGTCAATGGGGGGAAAAGGAGACATATGTAATACTTGAAACAATAAAGAATTTTTTTAAATCCAAAAATAAAAAACAAGGACACAGGAGCCAACTAGAAGGAAAATCCCACTGGACAAATGTGGTACAACTTCAGCATCAAAACGATTAATGCCTGCACTGATTAAAACACACTGCACGTGCAAACAACCAAAACCTCATGCCCTGGACAGTGTTCTCAATGGTTAGAGCATCAGCCCACACATCAAAGGGTCTCAGATTCAATTATCAGTCAAGGGCATGTTCCTGGGTTGCATATTCAATCTCCAGCACCAGTCAGGACAAGTGTAAGAGGTAACCAAATGATATGTCCCTCTCACACGATATGTTTCTCTCTCACTCTCCCTCCCTTCAACTCTCTCTAAAAATCAATGGAATATCCTCGGATGAGGATTAACAACAACATCAAAACAGCCAAGACTCCATAATAACAACTTAAAAAAATAGAAAGAAACAAGAAAAGGATAAAGAAAAGAGGGAAGGAAGGAATCAAAACTTATTCACCACTGGGGAATATTAAGGCACTACCTCTTTACTCTGGAAATTGATAATTAAAAGGGAAGAATTACGTATTTTATACTGCTTTTTCAGTATGAATTGCATTTCAGGATAACCAAATAGCTCTACTGAATTGAATAAAACTCTTTTAAAGAGTTTTGGCTAATAAATGAAAAAGGAATAACATAATTGGAAATTACTATTTTCAACCCCTAAGAAATTCAGTAATTCAAGCACTGATCATCCATGGAGGATAAAACCATTAGGTAAAAGGATGATGAATGAGGAACTTGACAATGAAAGGAGCAGGCTGGCACTACTGAAATCAATCTTAGCGTTACAAAAAGTAAGACAACCCAACTTTATGGCTGACATGATACAATATGAATCTAATCAAGCCTTCAGATCTAACTTACAGTCTAGAAGTTAGAGAATACAGGCATGCATAAATGAAATAATGTCATGAAGAAGTAATCAACAAAATCCAGGATAATCATTCTGGTTTCTTCAAGAAGTCAATAGTATGTGGAAAAGTACTGGTGGCTGGTGAGGGAGTTGGGGATGAGGGGTGTCTCTCTGTTCTAGTTTAAAAGACAGTTAAAGAGTCATATCAAATATAGTGAATGGAGATTTTTGGAACCTAATTCAAACAGCCCAACTGTAAAATGACATATATATATGTTCAACAATCAGGAAATCTGAATAGATATGATATTAACATAAAGACTTGTTAATTGAACTTATCAATTTTCTGAGGTGTGATAATGACACTGTGGTTTATGTAAGGAAGAAAATAGCTTTTTAAAAAGTAGACTTGTTCTGGCCAGTATGGCTCAGTTTGTTGGTGTTGGCCTGGGCACCAATGGTTGCCAGTTCAATTCCCAGTTCAGGGCATACAGAAGGCAGCTGATTGATGCTCTTATTCCAATGTGTTTTCTCCCTCTCTCTCTCTTTCCTCTCTCTCTCCCCTTCCTCTCTCTAAAAATCAATTTAAAAAACTTTTTTTAAAAAGCAAACTTAAATATGTAGAGATGAAATTACATGGTGTCTGAAGTTTGCTTTAAATATACTTTAGCAGGAAAAAGGCTGTGGGAGGAGATATGAAACAAGTATAAAATATTAATGGCGATTAAATTGGCTGATAGTTATATAAGAGTTCACTGTACGTTCTTTTTTATTGTTTGAAAATCTTTAAGTAAAAAATACAAACCAACGAATAAAAAGAAAGAAAGAAAAACCAGTATCAGCTAACTGACTACTAGGGAATTGAAACCTAGCTCTACCACTTACTAATTGTGTGAATTTGGGAGACTCTAACTTCTTTAACCACAGTTTTTCTTCAATCAAATAGGGAAACACGTACCCCCGTTTGTTAAGTCTGAATGAGATAACCCATATAAAGCATATAGACTATTTGCAGTACACAAAATGCCCACCATCATCATTATTACTATTAGGTGTTCTGTTATTGCAGAGGCTATGATAGCAGAGACTCCTGAGTAGTACTTTAGGTAAAGAGCCAATGTTTGTTTTTTGTCAAAATTCTGATTTCTTCTTCAATAACAAATAGATACACAATATAAAACATCTATAAATAACTACTTTTCTTTTTCTATTAACAGCTTTTTAAAAATTAATGAGCAAATATATTACTTCACCAAAGGTAAACTCTTAAATTTTATAATATTCATCAATTAAATTTAAGTGACACAGTGTTACAAGTATTCTTTATATAATTTATGGTTCTGTTAATTTAAATAGTCTCTAAAATGATACATAAAATAAATTACCTAGCTAGTAAAAAAATATCTAAGAAATATACAAAACAATGTTTTCTCCACTAAAAGTTAGAAATATTTTTCTCACCTCTAAACAAATAAAATCAGTTTGATGCTCATAATACATAAGCTTTAAATAATATAAATATAAAAAATCCTTTTTGTAAATAAAAAATTATACTGAAGTCTACAGAGCCGAGGCAACTGATAAATTTTTCCTTTCACTTTTAATCAGGCTTCCTGTGGTAAGAGCTCAGCAGACAGTGACGCGAGACACTGCCTCCCAACTTCGGTTCACCTTTGCAGTTCCACAAGGGACACCGTGTCAAGATTGTTCAGCTTTTTTGATGAGTGCTGCGTGGGTAACTAATGTGTGAATGCAGATACGTATAGAAAGCAGTTTTGACAGTGATGTATTGCAACTGGTTCCAGATGTCGGTAAGGGATGCTTGGCCAGGCATCTGGGACTCCACTGCCACAGAGCAGTGCCAGGACCAAGCCAATCTCAAGACTAAGGCACTTTGCTAGTAATTCTTCAATTAGAATCTTCTTAAAACAATTAACTTCACTTATCTTCTTTCAGGAAAACACTAAATATTCCTACTTTGGTTTTTGTTTTTAAAATTTAAGGGAAGGGAGGTTAAAATGTGCATCCTAACAACACGACTACAAGGAAAACTTCAAAGCAAACTGCTGAGATATTAAAAATTAAAAACAGCCCTGGCCAGTTTTGCTGAGTGGTTAGAAAGTCAGCCCTGGGACTGGAGGGTTGTGGATTCAATTCCCAATCAATAGCACATACCTCAGTAGTAGGTTTGATCTGGCCTGGTGGGCCTCATGCAGGAAGCAGCCAATCAATGTGTCTCTCTCAGATCGATGTTTCTCTTACTCTATCTCTATCTCTCTGTCTCTGTCTCTCTCTGTTCCTCTCTCTTTCCTCTTCCTCCCTCTCCTTTCAACTCTCTCTGAAAGTTAATGGAAAAAATATCCTCGGGTGAGAACTGAAAAAATAAATAAGTAAACAAAATTAAGCACATATTAATGTCATCTAACCGGGGTTTTAAATTGTACCCAAACTAGAATGTATACAGAAGTTTTAGCAACCCGTGAGTAGCGGAGCAAATGTCGAGAGTACACATCTAATGATGTTAGAATTCCTAAGAATATCAACATTAACATGGTACATATCACAATAATTATAAGTCAAGTCATCAAGCTTATCTCTCTCCTTTTGCCGTCTATAAACTTGACAAGTGTATTTAGCTAAAGAAAATGTACTGCATTTTGCACTGACTTTAGGATAAATGATAAATTTTGTAATAATGTATTTCCAGAATAAAATCCTAGGAAAAAAATACTGAAAAGCAATGTGTGAATAAATGAAATTTCTGATCCACTGGCTAATGAAGTGTAATATGATGTATACAAAAATCCCCAAATAGAAATACATTATTATAATGATGCAATGAATAGCCTTTAACCTTTAAAACTGATAAAGTTACATTTTCTACATGAAAAATGTTATAGCACTGCTTCAACATAAGCATTTGCTCTAATGGGAATTTTTTCAAACAACCTGTCTGTCTCCCTCTTGTTTCAATACCAAACTTCCAGCTCCAATCAAAAAACCTCTCGGGGGATCACCTACAGCTACATTCTCTCCATGTGGTTTTGCTATAAGGCATTTTCTCATTGATCAAGGAATCTGCAGAAAGCATGTGTTCTGTTTATCCTAGAACAAAGAAGGCAACTCATGTTACTGATTTTTAGTATCAAATCAAAGATTTCAAAATACTTTTAATAGAAATAAGGGCAAATAAATCTGTCAAAGTGATGTTTAGAACTCTGTATTTCTTTTGATTTGCTAATAAATTGAATAAATTGAACATTCTAAATACATTACAAAACTTTTAATCTGAGAGAGAACCTTTTGTCAATAATTTCCTGTTATAAATAAATTATTTAACTAATGCCCAAAACTGCTATATTTGGCCTAATATAACTTGATATGCTAATTTAAAGGTCAAGAGTAGTTTTAATAACTGACCAATCTTATTTTTCTAGATGGATCAACAAATTTATTTCTAACCTTGCATTTAAATGATCAACCAGTAAAATTTTATTACAGGAGTAGAATATATTAAAGCAGTAATTTTCAACATTTTTCATCTCATGGCACACATAAACTAATTACTACAATTCTGCAGCATACCAAAAAAAAATGCTATATTTTTTTTACAACAAAAATAGGAATAATTTTGATCGATTTACTACCACTACTACTACTACTACTAATAATAATAATAATAATGGTAATTACCTACACTTTTGCTCCAAAGTGACTTTTTTTAAAAATCAAATGTATATAAGGATTTCTGGTACCAGAAATTAACCAATCAGCTATAACTCTATTATATAACCCGTATATTTATGGTTTAAAGATAGGGCATTCACACCAGATAGGTACTGTTGTGTTGACTGTTGTCATTTTTTAAATTTGATAATCTAAGCAAAAAGAGGTCAAGGGCCCTGACTAAATAGTCGGGTATTGCATGTTTTAAAAACTCTTACAGCACACTAGTTGAAAATCGCTGCATTAAAGATAGCAAAAGAGCTATAAAGTACTTGTCCCTACCTCCCCTTTTATAGGGTTGTTATGACAAATCTTTATTGTGTCATGAATATTGACACAACCTTAATTTTGGTCTTATCCTAAATATGATGGTTTTGATTCCTAATAAATTATGTTCAACAAATAAAAATATAATTGGAGCATTTCTACATAAACCGTTAATTACTCAGAAATATGGAAAATTTATGTAAGCAGTACAATTATATATATCACATCTGGCAGGTCAAAAAAAATGATTACCTAGTGAGAATATGCAAGCAAGTATATTAAATGACTTTTGTGTTTATCTTGCTAATAACTCAAAATAAATCCTCTAGATAACAAACTAATATAAAATAGAAACTACAATATCTAGCAAAAGTCCAAGCTTTAAGCTACTGACATCTATATCCAACAAATAAAGACACACTAGACTAAATCCTAAATGAATTTAATGTCTGATTCTGAAAAAAAAATAAGTGTATAATTCCAAAACAAAGCTATGTATCACATAGTCTTATTGCTGTGTCAATGTAAATTGGTATAACCACTTGAAAAGCAATTAGCAAAATTGAGTAAATATGAATGTACACATACTCTATAACCCAACATTTCTATTTCTATTTATAGATTTTAGAGAAATTCCTGGATATGAACAAGAATATGTATACAAGAACACTTATAATAGCAAAACTTTGGGAAAAATTTAAACATCCATCAATCATGAAAGGGAGGAGTTAAAATAAATGGAATCAATCCACAGGTATCAAATGAATACACATGAAGAACAATGTTGAGGGAAAAGAGGAAGCTACAATATGTGTGTATGTGTGTGTATGTGTGTGTGTGTGTGTGTGTGTGTGTGTATAATATTTATTTTTACACCAATACTAAAGATACTATTAGTATATAATATTTATAAACCTTACAAATGCAGGAAGATTTTTACAAATTCAAATTAACATATGCACCAATTACAAGATAAGTACTACTTTTGTGTAAGTAAGTAAGTTAGGGAGCTGAACGGGGAATCTTCAACCATATAAATGGTTGCTTTTTTAAATAAATATCTAGAGCCGGTATAGCAAAATATTAGCATTTATTAAATTTAACAGGAGGAAATATGAATGGCTGTATTCTTAAAATATATCACAAATAAAAATTAATATGTAAAAATCCATATATCCTATATGACTCTTTACTTCAGAATTTCTAGCAATACCTCATTCAAAAGCATACTGCATAATTTTGTTAGGTTAAAAATTAGGCCCATAATTGAAGGACAGAGAAATCTATCCTTCCCAATAAGGTCTTCACACAATCAGCTGAACTTTCTAAATAGTTCTTACTGATATTACAATTATTATGTTTTTGTAGCATTCATAATCATAGATATATTTTCAAAAGAAAGATTCCCCTAATCACCATTGACCCTACACTAATCGGTGAATTTTCCAGACAAGCGAGAGTCATCAAGCACTTAAAATATCTGATTTTCAATTCTGTCTGAAACCTCACATAAAAGCATTTTGAGGAAAGAGGAAGATTATTCCTATATCATTTGTGATAATCAAGATATAAGAACAGTAAACAAAGTATTTTATTTTGTGATAATCAAAATATAAGAACATAAACAAAGTATTTTATTTTCAAGTAAGGGATAATTTTTTCCAAATAAAGAATTCTTTCACATATGAAAATTCTGAGCCATAAAAAGTAGATAAAAACCATTCCCAAAAAGAATTTGATATGATTGTGTATATAAATGAATTTATTAGGCTAGAATCTCTATGTACTATATAGTCAATTATAGCAGTTTTCTCCCATAATGAAATGTTCTAACTTTTGGCACTAGTTAAATATTAATGTTATTGCCTTTCTCATTCAAAGATACTATGCTATAATTGAACTTGTGGAAAACTACCACCCATAGTAATATTTAGAAGTGTCTCCCAATGCAAAATTAAATAGATGTATAGGATATTCTAGCAAAGCCCCCAAATTAAATTGTACACTACTAAAGGACACTACTGTATTAAACTTGGTGATATCACAATCATAAATTGATACTCTAAATGCCAAAACAAGAGGAATAAAGATGAAGAAAAATAAATACTTGTTAGCAGTATAGCCTATCAGAATTAAACAGTGATATTTACTTGTAAAATAAGAATACTTCCTACATCAGTGGTTTTCAAAGTATGGCCCTCGGGCATGGTCAAAACTATATTCATAATATTACTAAGATGTTGTTGCCCTTTATACTTGCATTTGCTCATGAGTATACAATGAAGTTTACAAGGAGCTACATGGAGTATGATATCACAACAGATTGAATACAGAACAGATTAAAAAATTCAGCTGCTGACGTCAAACATTGAAGAGACTTGCAAAAAAATGTAAAACAATTCCACTCTTCTTATTAACTTTTTCTTTGGGAAACCATAAGTTGTTTGTTTTGTTTTTGAATGTTATTTATGCCTAATGCAGTTGATTTATTACTGTTATTTTTAAATAAAAATAAATTTTTATAATTTCTAGTGACAAATATTGATAGGTATAATCCACATTAGCAAAAGATCTCTAAGGTTCTTAATGATCCCAAGAGGCATGGAAAAGGGTCCAGAAAACATGAAGTTTGAGAGCCAATGACCTACATCTTAGAGTTGTATGAAGATTAATTGAATTAGTCAAGCATTTTTATAAGGCATGGCAAACAGTAAGTTCTCAACAATTAGTACCTATGACTGTAACATTACAACAGCTGGGCTACAGAAAGCAATGTAGAGATCAGAGGTTCTTATAAATTTGTCTCCCATTCTCTAGTAAACGAGTATTAAAAAAATAAATCATTAGTCAGATTTAATTCATCATTATAGATTCTAATTTAAATTCTGTCATAATGGGTCTCTATATTACCTTTCTAGACTGTGAATTTCCTTACAAATTAGGAAGGTCTGATTCACTAGACTTAAAATATACCTTAGTCACTACCATAGAGTTCGCTTTTCCTTTCAGCCACTAGGAAAATAGCAAAAAGAAGCCTAACTGTCCCATGACAAGCACAACAAATAAATTAGGGTATTTCATCCTCGTGGAGTTGTATTCCTTGGAAATACAAGATCAATACAAGAAGATGGAACAACAGCACTGGAGCACCATGAGCAAGCTTCCAGTCAAGATCCCTGACTATAGGCATATGTAGCACATATCCAAGAGACTGATCCACACAGAGACTCACAAATTGAGCATTAGTTATATTTCACACTAGTAGTCAAGTAGCTCTTCCACAAAGCCAACCAAAATCTTTCCCACAGGGACTGGGCCTACATCAGCAATCAGACATCCTCCGAGAGGTTCCAGATTGGAGAGGGTGCAGGCTAGGCTGAGGGAGACCCCTCTAGTGCACGAATTTCATGCACTGGGCCTCTAGTAGATACATAAAATCCATTTTCTGAGTAGCATGTACAAATGAATTAAAGAAAATACATAGTCTTAATAATTTTGTATAATGCACAGATTTTTATATACCACAATGAGTGCAGTAAATTTTAAAATGTTAGTCAGCAGCATCAATAGTAGACATTTGCAGAGGGAACAAGGGAATGTTCATTCCCCACCACTAACCTTCCCCACAATTGTATTTTGAGTTTCAAACATCATAGTAGCTTCACAAAATATGGCTGTACTACTTACTAAGAAACATACTTGCTAAAATAGCAAACATAGGCAGTGAGATTTAATGAATAATAATAGTTACTGATGAATAAAAATTCACATTTTTTTTAGCTGACTAGCAAAAAAATCCCACAATTTTTAAAACACCACAGGTGGCCCAGCCATGGTGGCTCAGTGGTTGAACATCAACCTATGAACCAGGAGGTCACAGTTTGATTCCCAAGTGGGGCATAGTCCTGGGTTGTAGACTCGATCCACAGTAGGGGGCATGCAGGAGGCAGCCGATCAATGATTCTCTCCTATCATTGGTGTTTCTCTCTCTCTCTCCCTTCCTCTCTAAAATCAAAAAATATATATTTAAGAAAAAAAATTAAAAAACAACCACAAGTGTATACCCAAATTACACAACTGCTGAGATGGAGGATCTATAAAATTCCCAAATTCAGCTATTCATTAGTATGCGTTTCATAAGTATGCAGTATAGAATTAATAAGATTGAGGATGTCACAATGTATTGTATGGAGTTTTAAATAATAATCCATGCCGAGACTGGTTTGGCTCAGTGGATAGAGCGTCAGTCTACGGGCTGAGGGGTCCCAGGTTTGATTCCGGTCAAGGGCATGTACATTGGTTGCGGGTACATCCCCGGTTGGGGGGGGGGGAGATGTAGGAGGCAGCTGTTCGATGTTTCTCTCTCATCGATTTTTCTAGCTCTCTATCTCTTTCTCCCTTCCTCTCTGTAAAAAAATCAATAAAATATATATATTTTTAAATAATAATCCAATACAAAAAAATATTAATGAAGTATATGCATTTATTAGGTTATACAGTCTTTCTTCTACTATGGTCAAATTACAATCCAAGTTAAACTCAAACATGGTTTCCTTTTTGAGCCTCTTTTAAACTACTGGGGGGAGGGGGGGAATTATTTATAAAAGATAGCCTGCCTGTTAGATATGAATATAAAACACGTTCAGGGAAATACCTAGTTTCAAGTTTCTAAAAAGGTGCTATCCATACCCTTCCGTAAAAGTATTAGTATTTACAATGAAAAACCACATCAAGGTTAAGAAATGGTTTCAAACTCTGGAGAACAAAATTTAAAATGCTATCTCCTTTAAAAATAATTTTCAATGACCAATAAAGAATTTTCCCTAATTTTCTATACAACAGGCCCAGAGGAAAAATACTGTCAAGGCTACTTATGATAGCACTTCTTACCTCACACCAAACAGGCAATAGAACAAAGTCCATTTTTTTAAGTTACACAGTATATATACTGAGTTTTAAATATTTACACAAAATTTTTCTAACAGAGTAACAATAAATTAGGTTCATCAACATGTTAGCTCCCTGCCAAGGTTTACAATCCACCTTTAAATATTAAATTTTAATTTTACTTATTTAGAAAAAAATTACATAATTCTTCATAGCACAGTTTAAAAATAACTCCACTATTAATGCAGGCCCTTTATTTAATCACGGGCTAATTTACTCCTGACAGAAAGTAAATTCCACTATTTTCTGTGAGGCTTTATGAAATTGCCATCATTTTTAATTAATTCTTAATTAAAATATATTACACCACAGCTTCTACCCATCTCTCTTGATATTCTAACATAATCAATTCAAGACCATTTACATATCATTAATTAAAAGCCTTCCTCTCTCATCCTTAAAATCATAATGAGGCTCTATTTCTCATTAGCAGCCTTTAAGGAATAAAATAACAATAGAGTCAAGAACGAATGGTAATTTTTTTAAAATAATGTTTTATACCTTTAAAAACTGTATAGTGGACAGTGCAATTTTCAAAACTTCTCAGCTTTGGGAAATTCTTAAATTCTTTCTCTATGTTTTTCAGTAACATTGAACAACAACTGACTCTAACTTTAAACTAATCTTCAAATGGGATTTAAAAAATAAAGCAGAAATAGTAGCATCACTGAAACCAGAGAAAATCCAATATATTTCTCTATCTGGACAATGACAAGTCTCACCATGAATGCTACAAACAAGTTAATTACTATACAAGAGTGAAAAGAAGACAATTTACCTTGTCTTCATTTCCATTTTTTGTCTTAAATTTTCAGAAATGATGTAACCTAAACCCTCCTTTGCTTTTAAAAAGAGTCTTCTTTTTCCAACTAAAAGTCCATTATTGTTATCTCTTAAATCTTAAGATGTAATTAGAAAATATAATTGAAATTTCTATCTCAATGCATTCCTTACTAGCTTACCACTGTCAGAATGAACCATCTGTGGTTACATAAGGAACTGAAACAGAGAAGCTAGTATTAAATGCAATAATTAAACTCCAGAGCTATGATATGTTTTACACTGTGATATATGCTGGTACTATAAAAAGTTATCATTTATTGGTAATGAAAGGTAAAAATTAACCATCTATTCAACGATTTTACCTCTTCTGGGGGCTTCAAAGCCAAATACAGCTATAGATAAAATGTATAATAAGTCATAACTTTTAACCCACTGTTTTCAATATTTTGGTTGTAAGTTACAAAATAAATATCTCAACTATTATTATTTTTATGATTAGTATAAAACAAAATTTCATTGCTTTTCTTTTGCTTTGAGCAACTGCAGTAGTGCTGCCTTCTACAAAACTACCAGAGAAAAGCAATGACTTAAACCTTAATTTGTTATATTTTTCTGAACTTCTTATATGCAATTATATTTCAAAGCCAAAATATGAACATAAAAAAGAACCAAGTAGTTTCAAAGGTGACCCCAAAAAATAATGCCACATAACAGCAGAGGTAAAATCAGACTTATGTCTGGAAATTTCATGCAGACTTATTGTCACCAGCATTAACTATATCTAGGTGCTTCATATCAGGCAAATCAGATTCCTATCACTGTCTCTGTCAAATGCAGGTGCTCTACCACAACTTGTCCAGACAGCCTGTCTGAATCTGCACACGTCAGACAGATCACAGCACTTGGTGTTTTGGTCTGCTGACAGCAATTTATTTTGATGCGTTGTCACAATATGGAATTCTTCAATGCTCTGCACCATGGTGCCAGTAAGTCCCACTATACTTTCTTCTACTGCCAGATGCTACAGGTTTAGTAAGAGGAGGGAGCAAGTTTTGTCTTACTTTTAAAGCGCCTTTATTAAAAATCCGGCAAGTCAAAATTCAGAATAGTCCATCCTAACACTATACAATAGCGTGGACTACACATCTACTGTGATCAACTGTTTTCTTGGCTTTAACAGGGCTACTTTTAATCCCAAGTAAAAACTTCGATTCAGTAGAGTGCTAACATTTATTACATACCTATGTGTAAAGCTGGGCACCAGGGAATATAGGAGAATGAGATGATGAATGGGAATAGATTTTGTTTGGATTTTTAAAATACATTTTCCAGAAATTTGCACAAATCCCACATTACTCCTCCAAGAGTGTAAAACACAACTTACACAGGAAATTTAAAAAGACAACTAATTAGAAGTGGTAGAAGGATAATATTCACACAAAAAAGCTCAGAGAAGTGCTAAACTTTGAAATCTTTTCCTATTTTGTATATTAACTTTTCAGATTAAAAGCATCTATCAACATCAATTTTAAAATAGTACAGAGTTTTAATACGTGTGTGTGTGTGTGTGTGTATTATATCCTATATAATAAAAGCCTAACATGCAAATCGACCAAACGGTGGAACCACCAGTCACAATGACATGCACTGACCACCAGGAGACCAAGAGACAGATGCTCAACACAGGAGCTGCCCCCTGGTGGTCAGTGTGCTCCACAGGGGGAGCACCGTTCAGCCAGAAGCCGGGCTCAAGGCTGGCGAGCACAGCAGCGGTGGCAGGAGCCTCTCTCGCCTCCGAGGCAGCACACCTGGCTTCTGGCTGAGCAGCACTCCCACAGGGAACGAGAGGTCCCGGACTGCCAGAGAACCGCAACTGCAAGGGGATATCTGACTGCAGCTTAGGTCCGATCCCCAAGGCCCAATCATTTAGGGGGTCAGGCCTAAGCCAGCAGGCGGACATGCCCAGAGGGGTCCAGGACTGCAAGAGGGTGCGGGCTGGGCTGAGGGTCCTCCCCTTGTCCTCCCTTCTGCCCCCCCTCCGCCTCCACAGTACACAAATCTTGCACACCAGGCCTCTAATATATATATACAGTAGGTCCTCAGGTTACATAAGAGATCCGTTCCTATAGCGCGACATAACACAATTTTCGCCATAAGTCAGAACCCACCTACATAAGCACCTACATCACTCACATAGAGCACATACACAGCAGTAATGAAGTGAAACAGTAAATAAATAAATAAATAAATAAATAATAAAATAAAAAATTTAAAAGATAATATATATTAAGTTTAATAATTTTTGATGGAGTCTTTAGGGTTTTCTATGTACAGTATCATGTCATCTGCGAATAATGAGTGTTATGTCTTTTCCAATTTGGATACCTTTTATTTCTTCTTCTTGTCTAATTGCTATGGCTAGCACTTCCAGTATTACGTCAAACAGGAGTGGTGAAAGTGGGCATCCCTGTCTTGTTTCTGTTCTTAGATGAAATGGTTTTAGTTTTTGTCCACTGAGTATCCAGAGACAGAGAAGCATTAATCAGATTGTCAAACCTCAGAGGGAAGGTAGGAAAGGGTGGGGGTAAGGAGGAGACATCAACCAAAGGATGCATATATGTATCCTTATTGTATGAATGCATATATGCCTAACCACAGACACCAGAGGAGTGAAGGAATGGGGGGGGGGGGAGACAAAAGGACACATATACAATACATTAATCAATAAAAAAAGGGGGAAGGAATGAGGCCATAGATCAGATCTTGATAAATTTATGGAACACAGATAGCAAATGTGATTACATTGACAAATACATCATAGAAGACCCAAATTAAATAATGAGTTGCACTAA
This sequence comes from Vespertilio murinus, assembly GCA_963924515.1. Taxonomy (NCBI): domain Eukaryota; kingdom Metazoa; phylum Chordata; class Mammalia; order Chiroptera; family Vespertilionidae; genus Vespertilio; species Vespertilio murinus. Next base: position 179,394,151 of record OZ004708.1, on the reverse strand, counting down.
GAGTATGAACCAGTCTTATTAGCAAAGACTGGGAGATTCTCTAAGCTATGAACAGAGAACAGCAATGGAAAATGGGGCAATAAATTAATCAAAAGAAGGTTTAAGGAACACTTAGGCCATTTGCTCCCTCCCACACTTTCTATAAACATACTAAGACACTGCAAAGAACATAATTTACCCCCCAGGATAAAGCCAGACAATTATTCTCAAAAAAATGAATTAAAATTAAAAGTATAAATAGGAGGGGATACTAACTTCCTCATCTTACATAATGAAAGAAATACGATCTGGTGTTAATGAAATCAAAATTAGAGAATATATTAATGTTATATAAATAACCTGAGCAGAACTAAAAATAATACTACAACTAACAAAGCTAGAGAAGAAGAATAAAGGAAATGGGAGATAGCATAAATAAAGCAAATTCCTCACAATGGAAAAATTATATACATAGTTTAGCAATACAATTTAAATGTACATGAAAAAAATGTACAGTGGGTAACAGAAAAACTAAAAACAAAAAGATGAAATGTTCTCTCCTTTGAAGAATGAGACTATAGGAAGGAAAGACAACTGTGAAAAGGGAATATTTTTATATTAAAAGTAGAGGCCCAATGCATGAAATTTGTACAAGGGGCTCGGCCCTCGCAGCCCAGGCTTCGTCCAGAAGGTTGTCTGGCTATTGGGCCTAATTAGCATATATGCAAATATTCTTTTCAAAATAAATTGACCCAGAAAGAGTCTGAGAGACCTAAAATCTGACTACCTTGTCTGGAATCTTTCAACTTAAAAATACACACACACACACACACACACACACACACACACACACTTCTTTAGTTATTGAAGAAAAATTATCTTCCTGAGTACACAAATAAGGAAAAAGGAATATAGCTGAGAAATAAGGAAAATTTCAGCTTTCGGCATTCTGATAAAAAATGAGGCAGAAACAAGGGGCTATAATTCCCTAATCCTTTAGGCTAAAGAATGGCAATTGGGAATATGTTTTCAATCTCAAATTCCTATTCTGGAAGTTGTTAATCGGCTTGAACAGTGGATGGCTTAATTATATAAGGACCACATTAATGTCTCAGAGGAGGGAGAGTGATCTGATAGGTTTTAATTTGAAACACTCTTCATAAAATTAAAAATGAATGCCAAACTGACTATAATCTGTGCCTCTATGGAGAAGTAAAAGGCCAATATAGCTATAACAATACAGTATAATCAATTGGGCTTTGAGGCCAAATTGATCCAGTACTAGTCAATAATCATGAAGGTTAGTCACTGGACAGTCAAAAGGAAGTATTCTCCATTTCTGTTTCAGCTAATAGGTATTTCAATAGATTATTTTTAGGCAATTAGAAAAACTGCTTATAGCTATGAAAACATTTTCAGACTATTTATACCCTTTGGAATTACACTGTAGAACTAAAAATCCTGGGATCCGAGTGTATCTAGGTGTAACATTAATCTTTTCTTTAAATATATTTTATTGATATTTCACAGAGAGGAAAGGAGAGAGATAAGAGTTAGAAACGTCGATGAGAGAGGAACATCGACCAGCTGCCTCTTGCACACCCCCTACCGGGGATGTGCCTGCAACCAATGTACATGCCCTTGACCAGAATCAAACCCGGGACCTTTCAGTCCGCAGATCGACGCTCTACCACTGAGCCAAACCGGTTTCGGCGTAATCTAAAATAGAATAGTACAGTTTGGGAAATTTTAGATCCATTTTGTTCTGTTATAAAGTTTTACTTGTAATATGGCACTTTAAAAAAAGGAAGTAGAACAGATTAAATTCAAATCTACATAAAGTTAAAAGTTAACCAAGCTAATAGCTCTTTTCGATGTATACAAAAGTACAATAACTAGAACAGCAAAATCAAACATGAAAATGCCTATCTTTGGGGGGGAAATTCTACCTGCTAATTGATCCTTCCATGGCTTTCTAGGGCCACTACTGATAGGTGTGTTTGCCTTAGCTGTCGAATCCACAGCAGTGCTGTACAAAAGAATAATAATGCATTCCATATAATGTTATTTTAAATTTCTGGTAACCAAATTTTAAAAAGCAAAAAGAAAGAGATAAAATTGATTTTAATAATATATTTTAATTCACTATATCCAAAATATGACCATTTGTAGTCAATATTTTAAAAGACTGTTGAGAGCCGAAACCGGTTTGGCTCAGTGGATAGAGCGTCGGTCTGCGGACTGAAGGGTCCCAGGTTCGATTCCGGTCAAGGGCATGTACATTGGCTGCGGGGACGTCCCCGGTGGGAGGTGTGCAGGAGGCAGCTAGTCGATGTTTCTCTCTTATTGATGTTTCTAGTTCTCTATCCTTCTCCCTTCCTCTCTGTGAAAAACCAATAAAATATATTTAAATAAATAAATAAATAATAAAAGATAGATATTTTATATTGTTTCAGTTTTTGAAAATTGTTATTGTATTTTACAACTACAGTACAACTCAATTCAAACAAGCTACATTTTAAGTGCTCAATATCCCCAAATGGCTATTAGCTGAGACATTCATTTGGAAAGTTCTCCTTTCAGCTGACAGGCACGACTTAATGGAAGCAAAGGACTCGGAGTTCCCAAGTCAGCTGAAGTTCTCTAGTATCACACAGGACCCAGCGGGAGTCTTCTGTGTTGTGGTGGGAGAAGCCCTGACCTCTGTTGTAAGAGCCACTGGTAGATGGATGCATGTGTTGCCTCACTCTTCACTGGAGTGCTGCCACAAAGACAATGAAAGGACAGGGGAGCACAGACAGACAAGAGCCCCACTTTGTTCCCAGATCTTTAAGAACCAGGCTTACATGCCTCCCGACCTTCTTCCCTCTCTCTTTCTGGTCAGTAAACTGGTGAAAACTTCTCAGGGGAAGTGAAGTTTACCTAAACCAGGAATCTGCACTCACGTACTGAGTTTTCAGTCAGCTTTTGAAGTGCCTTCCATTCCTAAGCATTTGCTGAGCTTACTCTGTGCCAGGCCCTGAGGATACAGCAGTGATCAAAACAAAATCCCTCTCTCAAGGAGCTTACATTCTAATTTTTTTAAAAAATACAATAAACAAAATACAGAACAGAAATAGAAATAAATCAGGTTAGGGCGATAGAGTGTAATGGGAAGGGGAAAGAGGAATGCAGTTTTAACCATGAAGGTCAATGACAGTGCTCTGATGGGGACAGATTTGAGCAGAGACCAGAATGGAGGGAGGAAACCACACCGAAACCTGGGCAGAGGGATTCCAAGCAGAGAAGCCTAAAACCCCCTAAATGGTGAGTATATTTGGGCTACTGGAGGAAAACAAGCCAGTTCAGCTGGAGCAAAATGAATGGCACAGTGTGATTGGGGGGCGGGGGGGGGGGGTAAATAATAGTAACAGAGAGGTTGAACTGAGCCAGAGCAGAAAGGCCTTGAAGCCTCTAGTTAGGGACTGGTTTTTATTTTCGGTGAAGTGGCAAGCTATGAGAAGAGTGGCGTTATCTGACTTCGTTTTAAAACAACCACTCTGCCTGCTGAGTAAAGAACTGACTGTACGACAGTGTGGGTGGAAGCAAAGATATCAGATAAAAAGCTATACTAGTCCAAGCGAAACATAAAGGTACCTTGACAAGGGAAGAAGTGAGAAGGGATGAAATCTGAGTTATGCTTTTGTTTTAATAATTGAAAATTTATCTTTTAAATAACAAAAACAATAAAGTAATAAAAAGGGCACCCATATATTTTTTACAAACACCTTTTTATCTATGCACACCTATTTATATACATAATTTCTTTCTGAACCATTGAGGGTAACTTAAATATATCATGGCCCTTTCACCTAAAGACTTTAGTATTTCCTAAAAATGGGATATTCCCTAACATAATCACCGCATAGTTATCAACTTCAGTATATGTAACATGCTATAATACTTTTATCTAATCTCCTGTTTGTACTCCAATTTTGTCAGCTGGCCCAATAATGTCCTAGCATTTTATACCTTCCAGTTCTGGATCCAGTCTAGGGTTTTATATTACATTCAGCTGGCAACCTTAGTCCCTTTGGAACATTTCCATTGTCGCGTTTCCAGAACATTTATGACAATGACATTTTTTTTTAAAGTCCTCTCCTCCTATTTTAAAATCAGATGTTCCTCATTTCACATTTCTTCATGATTAGATTCAGATTATGCATTCTCAGTGATGCACAGGTGATGTTGTGATCTTCTCAGGGCATCACATCTGGAGTCACAGAATGTCCATCTGTCCCTCCCTGGTGCTGTTAATTTTGATCATCTGGTCAAGATATTGTCTGTACTATTAATGTTACTTTTTTCCCCTTGACACTCAATCTCTAAGAAACACTTTTAAGACCACATAAATATTCTACTCCTGATCAAAATTACCCCATATATTTAGAATTTATTGATGATTCTTGCTGATCCAATCTTAACTACAATGATTGTAAAGGATTTTCCAATGCCAGCATTCTTCCACATTTATCAGCTGGCCTCTGCATTCTACCAAAAAGCCTACCCTCCTCACTCATTTACTTATGTGTCTTTCTATTATCAGTATGAATTGATGAATTCTTATTTTTCCCCTATGATTTATAATTTATTACTGTGCATAACTATTTTGGTGCTCAATTGTGTCAGAGTTGGTAAGTGGCTCCTTTGTCCTTGTGACATGTACCCATCTTTTTTTTCAGCACTTCCATACAACTTGGCATAACAGAATGTTCCAGAATCACCTACCCTGCCCCAGGGTGCTTGATTCTTTCAGTGGGAGATTAAGACCTGGTAGTTGTGCACACTGCCACTGAGATGTCTGTGCTTCTTGGCCCTTTCAGATTCTTATTAAAGAACCAACTAATGTTGCTAAGAGTGAATATGGGCTATTAAGAGAAAAAGAAAATTCAAACATGACTGCAGAGTTTCTGGCCTGAGCTACTAGATGAGTGATATTGGCCTTTACTAAGGCTAACTACTAGACTACTGAAATGAGGAAAAGAAAGTTTACAGGGGAAGATCAAAAATTCCATTTTGCCTGAGCTGATTTTGCATGCTTCTTAGATGTATAAGTAGAGATATTGAGCAGAAAACTGGAAGAGTCCAGAATTCAGGGGAGAGGATCAAAATGGTGATATAAATTTAGGAAACACCAGCATATTAATATTTAAACCATGGGACTAAATAAATAAACAGATAAGGATCACCACATATTTGAGGAACATCTTTAACGTAAAAGATAGACCAAAATAAACAGAAAAGTGTATCTATAATTCAAAGGAAAAGGTGACAATGCAAGTAAAAGAAAACTTAATAAAAATAAAACAGAAAATCTAAAATATTCTCAGGAATATTCTTAGAGATAGGAAAACCTGTGTCTGTGAAATAATAAACAGGAAAGAAGGGAGAGAGGGAGGGAGGAATTAATTAATTCAATCCCAAACCACTGGGTAGGGCTGAACAAGGCAGATGTCTGAAGGGCGGTAGGGAAGGAAGCATAGCAATGCAGGATTGGCAGATCCCAAAGTGGATTTTGGAGAGTATCTGCATATTTATCAATGGTGGTCTAGTGTGGGCTGTGACGGCCTGAGTAGGGTCAAGAAAACATACTTTGGGAAGGAGGTGGAGTGTGTGTGTGTGTGGGGGGGGGGGGGGGGGTGGAGACACTGAACCATTCTAGCATACTGGAGCCTAAATAGGGTAAAGTCATCCCAGAAGATGCTGAGAGCATAAGACTGGGGAGGAAAGACAAGTAGTGAAAAGAGATTAGTCAGAGAGGATTGGTCTAATAATTAAATATACTGAGTTAATGGAAGCCATGTTTCTCACTATCGAAGAAGGAAGTTATAAACATGAAATGGAAAAATTAGAATGAACTTTGTGGTGTTGTAGAGCCTAAGACCATCAGAAAACACAGATATTTACATTATGATTCATAACAGTAGCAAAATTAGTTATGAAGTAGCAACAAAAATAATTTTATAATTGGGGTCACCACAACATGAGGAACTGTATTAAAGGATTAAACTGTATTAAAGGACTGCATTAGAAAGGTTGAGAACCACTGATTTACAATATTTTCAAGGTGCATGCATGTTGTCTCACGTATCAGTGCTTCAGTTCTTTTCATGGCTGAATAATATTCAATGGATGTATTATATTTTACTAATATTTATACTTTTATCAGTTGTGGAATTTGGGTTACTTCTTTTTCTTTTGCTATTATAATAATGCTGCTATGAATATTTGTATGTAAGATTTTGTGTGGAGACGTGTTTTCATTTCTTTTGAGTTGAGGAACTGCCAGATTGTTTTGCACACCACTTTCACCATTCTACATTTCTACTAGGAGTATACCATATATATAATTCATGTTTGTATGTTTTTACATCTACTTAGTACATTTTAATATATTTTTTGAAAGATTATAGGAACAGTTGAAATAAGTTGTAGCTCTTTGTTTTTAAGTGAAGAAATAGATGTTGGAATGAGAGAGACTCCTCAAAGGTGGGATCAAGGGATTCTATCAGATGATAAACTCTAGTTCAACATTTGGCGCTCTAAATTATTGAATCTTTGTAGAACTCTGGGTTAATTTGTGGAGTAAGAAAACTTGGTTTTCAGCAGACTTCTCATATTTTTTCTAAACCTCTCTTCATCATTCTCTTTTCTTCTAGGTGTTTCCTGATTTTGTGCTTTCTCTTTGAAGGCTTCATTGTATACATTCCCAATCACCCCTCTCTTCTTTTTGTTTTTATAGTACTTTCCATATTTTCAGTGTTTGTCTCTCAGAGACAAGTACTCTATACTAATTTACTATTAACTGATGCTACATTAATGTTTTACAATTCTCGAGGGATTTTACAATTTAAAAGATAGTTTTATTCAAAAAGAATATATTTTATGACATAATTTTAAGTTTCTGGAGCATGAATGAGTAGATACATGTGTTTTGTGTGTATGTATGTGTGGAGAAGTAGCTCTTATAGTACCCAGAAAAAAGATAAAGGTGTTCTAAAACTGTGGTGATGGTTTCACAAGTGAGAATATGCTATAAACCACTGAATTACACAATTTAAATGTGTGAATTATATGGTATGTGAATTATCTTACTTAATAGACAAACATGTAAACTGACCATATCTGCTATGCCACCAGCCAATCAGGAATGGTATGCAAATTAACCCAACAAAGATGGCAGTTAATTTACATACACATGTGCTAAGTAATGGGGGCAAGACAATTGCATTGTCGCCTTGGCAACAACACAGGCGTTCTGCCCCATCCCTGGTCTCTCAGGGCCCCTGAGCAGTGTGGGAAGGTGGGGCCAGAGCAGAAAGAGGCATCTCCGGGGCCTGAGTGAAAGGGGGCTGGGCCAGAGTGGAAAGGCGGTGCTGGCAGCCATGAAAAGGAAAGCCCATTCTAGCAAGAATCTTCGTGCGTCAGGCTTCTAGTATTTCAATAAAGTATTAAGCAAATACTTCATTGTATTTGCTTAATACTTTATATTAAGCAAAAATAATAAGCAACCATTACCCATTTCATCTACCACCCAACTGAAGAAAAAAATCTAACATAATCTTTTAAAGAACTCTGTCCACAATCTCATCCCTGTCACCTCTCCCTTCATCCTTTTATAGTTCTCCCACATTCATATATGAGTTCGGTTTACATGCCTTTGGAAATCATATAAAAGAAAACATACTGCATGTACAGTTAGTTTGGTGCTCCCTCTCTCCCTCGCTCCCCCCTCCTTCCCTTCTCTGTCAAATCAGTGAGCATGTCTTCAGGTGAGAATTTTTATTTTTTAATGTAAAAACTCAGTTCTGTTGGTCAAGCATGTCATAAGCACATATAAAATTACCACTAAATTTCTAGCTCATGACATTGTTTTCCATTCTTGATCATATATACATGTCTTCATCTAATTATATCCATGCCAAGCCAAAAAAATGTTGCCTACACCACAGTGTTTCAAGATGGTTCAGTAAAGAAAACAGATTATATAAGTAATGAAACAATATTTTGGAAGAGAAAAAAAAAATGTTTGTACTTAAGTAGTAGACAAGACTCCTAAAGCAGAAAAGACTCTTTTGCTTCTTTAATTAATGTCACTTATAGTCATCTACGTTTTGCATTGTGATCTAAAATGTATCACCACCTTAATATGAGAAGTACAATGAATTAACTGAAACATTTAAGATGGAGCTGAATGCTGATTTAATATAAGAATAGAGATGTGCCGAAAGCGGTTTGGCTCAGTGGATAGAGCATCGGCCTGCAGACTGAAAGGTCCCAGGTTCGATTCCGGTCAGGGGCATGTACATTGGTTGTGGGCACATCCTCAGTGGTGGGTGTGCAGGAGGCAGCTGGTCAATGTTTCTCTCTCATTGATGTTTCTAGCTCTCTAGCTCTCTCCCTTTCTCTCTGTAAAAAATCAATAAAATATGTGGGGTTTTTTTTAAAGAATAGAGATGTATAGGAGTTTTCTGATTACTAAACAACAGATAAACAACTATAAATATCTTAATAAAAACAGTAAATGTAAATATATCAAATTAAGTATTTTTAGGAAAGTAAATAAAACCTTACAAGAGTAAAGTTTGCTTTAGTAATCATTTTATAAAGGTAATACTAAAGTATTATATCCATATATGTTATTTAAAATAATCTAGTTAAACAAATTGGGAATTGGCTTTTTTAAAAGATGGTAGTTAAAGGTAATTTCATTAGACAAGAACAAATATATATTTGTTTAGTTAAATCCAAACATGACTTTTAAGAGTCCATTAACTACCACAGCTGCTATGGTAAATTCATGTATGTGTTACCAGGAACACATAAAGGCATGATGTAATTAAACAATCATTAGAAAATTAAGAAAACACATTAAAGTTTTTGTGGAGTTAAATTTCTTCTCTCTTACACCTCTTCCTTCAAGAAGTTTGGAGAAAACCCAAAGAAATGTCTTTGATAAATATTTGTCAAATATAAATGACCACCATACTATTTTGTGATTTTTCTCTGCTTAAAATAAGAAAGGGAGAATAAAGAAAGAAAAGACCGAAAAGTATGGTTTATCAACAAAGGGCTCGGGGAGTGAGAGGGCTCTCAATTTATAAAAGATCAATTCTGGCTTAGAATACAAATTTCATTAATGAGCACTCTGAGAACTTTGGTATAATTATAGACAAATGTACTAACAAACTTTGGAAACTCCATGGGAGTAAAATAGTCAGCAGTGTATTTAATAACCCTAGATTTAAACAGCTTTTCTAACAAGCTCTCTGGGTAATTACTAAGCTATCTAAGAATCACTATGAACTTTGGACCTTTTCCTTCACTGACATATGACTTTGTTATTAGCTCAAGTAATAATAATGTATTAAAACACTTGCTTGATATACAGAAACATATCTTTGCATTTAGACTACAATGAACTTTGTGCCCCAGAAATATATTATGAAAAGTCTCATAGAAATCTGTGAATTAGCAGCAGGGGCAGCAAATGTGAAATCAGTTGCTGTTTGTCTTGAAGTCTGTGATAAATAAAAGCTATTTCACATCAGGATGCATATTCTAAATGAGTATGTCTTGATGCTACAGAAAAATCTGGGGCTGTTGTTATCTCACTGTTTTTCTTATCATCTCTTACGTATCTACAGTTGAGGAGAAAAGCATATTAAATTCTCCTTAAGAATTCCTGATCTTTACAAACATGGTTAAGTGTATTGCTGATTTGCTAAGAATTAAGTAACTTGCCTTGATTAGAGGTAAAGTGACACGGAGACCAAATCCATGAACTGCTAAAAAATTCTAAATGAGGGCATTGTAAAAACTAAAGTGAGTTCAATGACAGAAACATCAAACCACAAAAACTTCTAGTGTGTTTAGTGTGTCATTTAGAGCATATAACTAATTCCAGCTGGTAAAAGAGAAGCACTCATTAAAAAATATTTATTGATTAGTAATTAAATGTCACTAAAAACTTCTGACTCATTTCAAAACTCTAATGTTTATTCTAAACTAGTGGCCCAATGCATGAAATTAGTGCGGGGGGGGGGGGGGGGGACACACGCGTGTCCCTCAGCCCAGCCCAGCCCAGCCTGCACCCTCTCCTGATCACCCCTAACTGCACGCTCCTGGTGGACAGATTTCTCCCAACTGCCCTCAGCTGGCTTGCTCGCTCCACCTGTCCCCTCCCCCCCCCCCGTCAGCCTACTTGCCCCCAAATGCCCCCCCCCCGCAAGCTTGTTCACCCCCACCTGTCCCCCCCCCACCAGCCTGAATGCCCTCTCTGCCGGCCTGCTCGCCTCCACCTGCCCCCCCCAACTGCCCCTCCTGCTGGTCTGATCACCTCCAACTGCCCACCACCACCACCATCAGCCTGATCACCCCTAACCACCTCTGCCTCGAACCCGCCACCATGGCTCTGTCCAGAAGGACATCTGCAAGGTGTCTTGAAGGTCTCCCGGTCTAAAGAGCATATTACTATTATATTGGTATAGATAAGTCCTTAAAATAGAATCCATGCTCTTTAATGTGGTGGTTACTTAATTTGAAAGCCTATTTTATTTTTTCTTTTGATATTAAATATCAATGTCTCATAACATTTTACTTATATATTATTATAATTCTATGTATTTAAAAAACGAACATAAATAAAAGGTAAATGAATGATCTTTGGAACAATGGTAACTGTTTTCAACTAAGAATTAGTAGGTGTGATGGTTACTATATTAATTAAATAATCCCTGTCCCTTGCAAAGAACACTCAGCATAAACACACTAACCTAAAATCTTAAATATGATAAAGCTAAATATAAAAAATATATTGGTGCAAATTAGGAATTATATATATAGTGACTATACAATTCTCTTTAAGCAAGACTTCTCAGGGAGCTGGGTGAAAAAGTAAATGGATTAAGGAAAAAACTCACAGCATTACACAATATTAAGAACCTGACTAACACTTTATGGTATTGGTTAATCAAGAAAAACCTCTTTGAAGTGGGTGGACTCGAGTTATGATTTCAAGGAGAAGGAAATAGTGGGCAGAGAGGAAGAAAACTATTCCCAATATATTAGACCTTACAGCCTCCCTACTGCAGACAATATATCTCTTTTCTTAGCCATAGGCTACCCACTCACAAGTCTTTACAACATCCATGGTGGTGGTAAGGAACAATTTAATACAACAGCCCGCCCCACAGAAAATTTCCACTCAACTTTAAAGGCTTGTCATATCTGTCCCATCAATTGGAGAGAAGAGATGAAAATGGATTCTCAAGAGCAATAGGCTTAATGCACTACCCCTGAGGTAGTAAACCATCCCACTTAGTGTAAATAGTTTTGAAACGGGGTGATATAAGTATAAGATCCATTTCTCGTCTGTAAAAGCAAAGGCTAAAGCACATTAACTGCTATGGTTTCAAATCATCAGTAAAGCTAAAATATTAGGAGAGAAAGGTGAAAATCTGTTATCTGTGGCTCTGGACTTTAACCCTGGACAGTGAAATGAATACATGCCAAGTGCAGTTTCTAATTTTGATCTGAGCTATTCCCACATTAACCATATTTTCACTATTTATTACTAATTGAATAACCACAAATAAAAGAAAACAGACATGTAGACCACTGCCAAAACACAAACTAGACTTTACAGCTTAAGAGCCAAGGCTGAAGTTAAGTAAAAATAATCCAGAATATGCATAGTATTAAGTAAAGGCTGAAATTAAGTAAAGATAATCCAGAATATGTATACTGGAAAAAGCTCAAAATAGTGAAGATAAAAAATTTCAACAACTGCTCATTATATGTACAACTGCCATGTTTTTTCTCTCTCATATCATAACTCAAATACAATGCTTAAAAGTACTAGCAGTTCAACAATTTAGTTTTTATTGCTTTGGACTTCACATATTAGTTTATTTTACATTTTCTTAACTTACTTTGAAAGTTTCCATTACCATTAAAATGGAAATTGTACTTTTATGATTGGTTCATATTCTCATAGTGTCGATACCAGTGAAATAATCCCACTAACAACTATGGGATCTGAAATATGGGTTTCTTTAGGTCCAGAAAGGCATCATCAGAATCACTGCAGTTTGTATCTTGTATAAGACTGTTTGACTGAATATACACCAGACTCTGAGGACCCATGCATTTAGTAGAACTGGAATCATTTATTTTACTGGTAAACTCTAGAGCACAGGCTTTCAACAGAAAGAATACAACAGTAAAAAGGACTGGTAAAACCTCTTTTACTAAATTCTGAATCTAAATGTTTTTTTCAGCTGCCAAATCATTCTCTGAAAGGTAGAAAGAAATACCAGCTAAGTGCTCTATGTGAAAACATTACAAATCAAAAGAACAACATGGGTATTTTCTCTTTGTTAAGATACTAATACCTTACTGTAATATAATATACCTCAAAACACATTTCGATCCTGCACAGGTTTTTACCTGGGACCATACCAAAAGAGTTTCCATTAACGAGTAACAATCATCCAGAAAATGCTTCTGGAGCATGGGCCCAAAGAATATAACAGGGCACAAAGAATGGAATTATAACGAGTCCCACACATATAAGGGATACGGCAATGAAGCAATATTACAAGGCTTTCTTTAGAGTGAGGATGAAGCCAGCGGCTGCTGTTTGTACACTGCCATTAGTAAAAAACTGTTCTGCCGGAGGCAGAAAAGTTGGTAAGTGAATGCATCAATACTGAATTCAGTGTTGCCTTCAAAATGTAATGGCTCATTCAGTGCAAACATTAGGAAGAGGCTAATAGAAAGGCTTCCTAGCCAGCTAGATTGAACACAACATGAGGTCCTCCCTTGGCATACACATTGAACAGTGTTTAATTCTGCCTTCTGGTTGCCCAACTTTGCAATCTTCAGAATGAAGGTGGCAGAGGGAAGAGACTGGGTTTTACTCTATCAACTTACAGAGCTGTAAAACAAAACAAACAAAAAAACATGAAAATGATGACTAGGGAAAGCTAATGGAGTAACTTTTCATAGAACTATATAGACCATCATTTAATAACAGAAACTAAGCAAAATCTAAAGTGAGGTTTCTAATTTTTTCCCCTTTTACCTACCTCAGTTAAAGAAACTTTAATTCTAAAATTTCATTATTGCCCAAAGTGGCAATCTGCCCTAATACTGTATGCTTCTCACACTTTAACGTGTGTGTGTGTGTGTGTGTGTGTGTGTGTGTGTGTATACCTAAAAATCTTATTAAAATACAACATCTGATTCAGTAGTCTGGAGTGGGGCATGAGAATCTACCACAGTTCTAATAAATTCCCAGGTAATAGCCATACCGCCAGTCCACACAGCACACTTTTGAGTAGCACCAATCTAGTAAACACAGGAGCAGAAAATATGGTTTTTCCTCATCAACTCCCACATTTCACAATTTAAAATTATTTTCAAGTAATACAATTTCGCCAGGCTTTTTTTTAAAAATATAGTTTATTGGTTTTTTACAGAGAGGAAGGGAGGATAGAGAGTTAGAAACATCAATGAGAGAGAAACATTGATCAACTGCCTCCTGCACACTCCCCACTGGGGATGTGCCCACAACTAAGGTACATGCCCTTGACCAGAATCGAACCTGGGACCCTTCAGTCCACAAGCCAACACTCTATCCACTGAGCCAAACCAGTTAGGGCAATTTCGCCAGGTTTTAAGTTCTTCGTTTGTAAAATAAAGAATTCATCTAATCAGGCTTTTGCAAGAAAAGCACTACATTTATAAGAAAGCAATAAATTTTAAAATTCATCTAACTTGCAAATAATACTTCCAACAAGGTGCTAATATCCAAAATATATAAAGAACTTATACAACTTAACAAAAAAGGAACAATCCAATTAAAATATGGGCAGAGAACCTGAACACTTTTCCCAAGACATACAAGTAGCCAACAGATATATAAAAAGATACTCAACTTCACTAGCCATAAAGGGAAATGCAAACCAAAATCATAATGAGAAACCACTTCATACCTACCAAAATGGCCATCAATAAGACAAGAAATAAGTGTTGGAGAGAATATGGAGAAAAAGGAACCCGCATACACTGCTGGTGGATATGTACACTGGGACAGCCACCACGGCAAACAGTATGGAGGAGATTCCTCAAAAATTAAGAATAGAGCTACCATATGACCCAACAATTCTCTTCTACAGATGTTTCATAGATAACTTGTACATTTCATAAGCATTAATTTAGTTAAATCTAGATAACATGATAAACAAATACTCCCAACCAGGCATACAAACTGGTGATACATAGAAACAGACCTGAAACTCTCACTATTCCTTTCCAATACTGAACACTGTAACAAATAAGCTTCCAACACACAAGCTACTAATGTCACTTCCTATTTTAAACATTAGTAAAGTTTAAGTCTCATTTTGGGGGAAAGTATACATTAGAATAGCCACCCCAGGAAGAGTAGTCACAACATCTAGTAAAGCTGATGATGTGTAACCAAGACCCAATGTGGTAGGCAGTCTCTAAGAAGGCCTCCAATGACCCACCTCCTGCTATTCCTACCCTTATGTAATCTCTCCCCTTTAATATGGACTAGACTCCCTAAACTCAACAGAATATGGCCGAAGTAATAGGATTCCTAGATTAGATAAGAGATATACTGTGACGTCCACCTTGGGTTCCCTCTCTCACTCACTCACTTTGTGGGAAGCCAGTTGTATTTTGAGCTGCTCTGTGAAGACACAATATAAGGAGGAACTGGCTAACAGCCTGACCTGAGGTCAGCCAATACCCACGTGAGTGAGCAGGGAGGCAAATACGCCCCCAGGTGAGCCTTGAGAGGACTGCAGGTCCTCTGCAATCTTGTGACACTAACCCTGAGGCACTCAGGTAAGCTGTACCTAGGTGTTTAACCCACAGGAACTGTGAGATGGTAAGTATTTGCTGGCTTGAGCTGCTACATTTGGGGTGTTTTCTTATACAGCAATTAATAACTGAGCTCAAAGAGTATTGGAACATTTACAACTAAATAAGAAAAATTAGAGCAATTTAAACATCTATCATCAATTCTAACTTCTAGAATAGCCATATAATAGAAAATTATACAGCAGGAAAAAAATGAACTTAAGCAAAATGGGTTATTGTTGAAAATTCTTAAAATGTTGAGTGGGGACAAAAGCAAACTGCAGAAAAATAAGAACAGTATGAAACAATTTTATAGGTTCAAGACATCAACTAAAAAATTTCATGTAAATGATACACAAAAAACCCAGTGTCAGATGTGTTGTCTGAGATCTTTTGCATCAAAAGAATATAAAATACATACAATGAAAGGATACATTTAAGTATAAGATTTGATGTTTTTTTGCCCATTCCCTTGGATTTTCCGACATATTCCACATGAGATATTCCCCACTATTCTGCTATAACTTTTAGCATACTATATTAATTATGTGTTTAGATGTTTGTCTCTTCCTGAGGCTGTAATCAACTTCAAGGCTCAGGGAAAAAAAATTCAGTAAATGTTTGCAGAAAAAATTAATGGTATGAACAGTGCTTATATGGGTTTCATTTTCCTAACTTAATATCTGCTTATTTTCAAATAAACTGACCATTGCTTGATCTCCATAGGAAACAACTAATTATCTAAGAAAAATTAACTTGGCAAGGCTGCATTCACTGTTGTTCATTAACTAATATTAGTAATTGTCCAGATTCATTAAAAATGTTGGCACAAGACTCAGTCTTCCCCCCCCCCCACCCCCCCATCCCAAGTCATGCCATTAGCTGGCTTCAGGGCGCACAGAAGAAATTCAACCAAGAGGTTAGCCTTACAGTTCTTCGACCTCCTTAAAATCAATGACCTTTAGCTCCATTTCACTTTGACTAACCAACTCTCAGAGCTACATCCTAGACTTTTTCATTCATCACCTGGAATTGCTCAACTTTTGAAGTAAAATTCAAATGTCTCATTCTATGACTACAACTTATACTGCCAGCCCTCTCACTCCTTTTCTCCCTCTCTGCCTGTTCTTCATTCTGAGTCAACCAATCCTCATATCCCTGCATCATTCTCCTCAAACTCTACCCTCACTCTAGCCCAGCCGTGGGCAAACTACAGCCCGCGGGCTGGATCCAGCCCGTTTGGCTGTTCTATCCGGCCCGCGGAGCCGAAAGAGTGGAGGGTTCTCTTGCTCTCCCCTCCGCTCTGGAGAGGGCCAAATGGGAAGACACCTGGATATTCTTCAGATTGTTGCTGACTGGGCCTAGGATATTGGCAGAATCATGTCAGTTGTTCTTAGTTCCTGGCTTGTGTTTGTCCAGGAGGAAGGAGTGGGTGGGACCGGGGCCCTCCCAGGCTCCTTGCTTTTCTGTGAAACCCACTTGTTAGATTGGAGAATAAATAGATGTGCTGTGTGGCTCAGGAGGAGGTGGGCGGCCCTCCCAGCTCCCAGCTTAAAATCTATCTCTGTGTCTTCTCTCTTTATTTCTATTATTTCTCAATCCCTGGCCGCCTCCCCTTAGAACCGGTTCGTTCATCTCTCTTTCCGTGCAGGACGCGGAAAGGGAGATCCCGCCACATCAGGCCCCCGCACCGCTCCTTCACCAGCAGCCCAAGATGAGAGTGCCAGCATGGTCAGGTTGCTTTTGTCCCGGCCCTCCGGTCCAGTTTAAGAACCCATTGTGGCCCTCGAGTCAAAAAGTTTGCCCACCCCTGGGATAGAGCGTCGACCTGCGGACTGAAGGGTCCCAGGTTCGATTCCGGTCAGGGGCATGTACCTTGGTTGTGGGCACATCCCCAGTAGGGGGTGTGCAGGAGGCAGCTGATCGATGATTCTTTCTCATCAATGTTGCTAGCTCTCTATCCCTCTCCCTTCCTCTCTGTAAAAAAATCAATTTTATATATATATATATATATATATATATATATATATATATATATATATTTTAAGAGGGAGATGGAGCCCTAACCTATTTGGCTCAGTGGATAGTGTCGGCCTGCAGACTCAAGGGTAGCAGGTTCGATTCCGCTCAAGGCCATGTAGTTGTGGGCACATCCCCAGTAGGGGGTGTGCAAGAAGCAGCTGATTGATATTTCTCTCTCTCTCTCCCTCTCCCTTCCTCTCTGTAAAGAGGGAGATGGAGTTATATAAGAGTAGAGTTTTTGTATGCTATTGAAATTAATTGACATCAATTTAAAACAGATTGTTATAAACTGAGGGTATAATTAAATTCCCAACAGTAACCACTAGGAAAATATCTAAAAAATATACGCAAAAGGAAATAAGAGTCAAAATGGTACACACAAAAAAAATCAATTAAACACAAAAGGAGATAATGGATTGAGAAACAAAAATGTATAAAACATACTTAAGAAAATACAATATACCAAACCTTACAAGATACAGCAAAAGCAGTGCAGAGGGAATACAGCTGTAAAAGTCTACGTCAAAATAGATCTCAAATCAATAACCTACTCTGTACCTTAAGGAATTACAAAAAGAACAAATAAAACCCAACACTAGTAAACAGAAAGAAAGAATAAAGGTTAAATTGGAGATTGAAAAATGAAGAATAGAAAAACAATAGAATCAATGAATCCAAATTTATGTTCTTGGAAAAGATCAACAAAATTAAGAAACTTTAGCTAAACTAAAACCAGACCGAAGACTCAAAACCAGAAATGAAAGTGAGAATATTAATCTACTAACCACTCGGAAATACAAAGGATTATTGTACACTAAAATATTAAATTACCTAAAAGAAATGGACAAATTCCTTAAAACACCAATTATCTAAACATATTTAAGACAAAATAGAAAATCTGAGTAGTTAACACCAATCCTTCTCAAACTCTTCTAAAAAAATAGAACAGGAGGTAACACTTCTTTGAAACAAGTATTACGCTACCAAAGCCAGACAAATTTACCACAAAAAGAACTACAGACCAATATCATTCATGGGTATAATAGTAGATGCAAAAATCCTCAACAAAATACTAGTAAACCAAACCCAAGACCATTTTCTTTCCTTCTTTTTCTTTAATATATTTTTACTGATTTCAGAGAGGGAGAGGGAGAGAATCATTAATTGGCTGCCTCCTACACACCCCCTACAGGGAATCGAGCCTGCAACCCAGGCATGTGCCCTAGACCAGCATCAAACCAGGGATCCTTCAGTCCGCAGGCTGACACTCTATCCACTGAGCCAAACCAGCTAGGGCTCAAGACCATTCTAAAAGGCTTATATACCATGATCAGAGGTATCTATCTCAGGAATGCAGACCCTATTCACCCTCGAAGCATTAGCCTCACTGATGTGGTCCCTGCCAGTCTCATCCCCTGCCTTTTCTTACTTCAGTTTATATGTATCCCTATATATAGGGGAGGCAAAAGTAGGTTTACAGTTGCTCATATGGAAAATAATACAATAATTAATAAATAACAATAAAAGAATAAACTCCATGTTTTGTGCTCAAAACGGTAAACCTACTTTTTTTTTGCCCCATCCTGTGTCAATCTATTTCTCCACAGACAGCATTTGCTTTGTATATCCGATGCCTTATTTGTATTATTAACATAGTGAGTCATCAATACATGTTTCTTAAAGAAAAAATTTAAATAGATTTAATAGCAGCAATGGCTATGATTTATTAAGCACCTATGATATGCCAGATATCACATTAGGTACTATATACACATTCACCTCACAACAACCTTAAAAGCTAGGTGTAAGTGGCCTCATGTCAGAGAAAGGAACACTAAGGCTCAAGAAAAAATAGGTAAATTGCTGAGGCTACATAGCAATTAAGTGGCATTTCTAGAATCAGAACTTAAGATCTGTTGGATTCCAAAACAGTACAGTCCTACTGCATCAAGCTGCCTCCCAAACTACTCTTAAATATTGTCTCTCTCCAAATATCAACGTGTCTTATTATTTATACACTACTTTCCCCAAAGTGAACATCAATTAAAACTGTCTACCTCTAATTGTTAAGATGTTCCTAATGTTGCTTTAGGAGTACTAATCCAGTTCCCAAAACATAGAAGTGGCAAAGAACTAATGATTATTAATAGCCCAATCATTCCAATAAAACAATACCAATCAATCATCTGTCTAAAATGGCAAAGAAAAGTAAATTTTTTATTTTGTATGACAAGGTTAAAAAATCATCTTACTATTTCTTAATTCTTCATGTACTTGCATTTTAGTTTGCTGAGGGTGGAATTAAAAATGCACGTTCCTTATCACAAATATGTAACTGTCCTCAAGAGGCAGATGATGCAGAAAGATCCACTTTGAATTAGACAGTAAGTACATGCTTCACATGTTCTAAAAGGATAATAGTTGATTTCTTAAATATCTACCACCTACCTCCTCCTCAACATAACACACACTGTACAAACAGACACAATATGATCTTCATATCACGCTAGGTCCTCTCTGGTTATCCAGTTTCCTAGGATGAAGGCCTCCATACTTGTACTCCTTTCCCCCAAAAAAACATTCCCCAAGGAATTTAGCTCCAGAATGATTAAAAATTCAAGTTGTTATGAAGGCTAGATAATGCTAAAAACATCAAATGGAAAGGAAGAAAAGAAAACTAGCAAATATTCAGTACCTACTACGTGTATAGTATATTAGACACTGTACTAGATAGTTTCACATAAACTATTTCACTTAATAATAGGTCATTAATGTTGCTTAAATAACTGGGGAAAATATGATTTTTTTACATCCTAATTTTGCTAAAAACTAGTCCTGAGAAGGAAGGTAACATGTAAGGAAAGTAACCTTGCTTGTTATTCTTCTACTACTTGCACCATTTTAATGGGATTTTTCTATTAATCTTTGACAAGCCATGAAATTTCATATTTTCACCATGACCAATCCATGAAATTTACCAACTTTGTCCATGATTCATACCAGGTCATAGTTATAATGTCTGCTATGCATTTTAGCTAAATAACCATTGAAATTTCTCCCTTTGGACAGAATGAAAAATCTGCCTATAATTAAAGCAGGAATTGTTAACTACAAGCAGTTAAAGTTTACAGCACTGTCTGACAGTTGGAAAGATAAACCAGTAAAAGCCTGAGATGCCGTGTCTACCTGTACTTCCCACACATTTGAACAATAGCGTGATATCTCTTAGCATCATAAAATCAATCTCAGATTAGGTAATGAAATATGCACCAGCCTTTTCCCAGAACCTTTGACAAATCACACACAATCCTAAATCTTCATAAATCACGATTAAAGACAAGTATATCATCACCAACGCATATATCTTCCCAAGCCTGACCCTGAGACTAATGAGAAAAGGCCTAGACTATCTCATCTGATTAATTAATTCAAAATGTCTGCTGTTATTCAAATGTGAGGCTGGTATTATTTGAATAATACTTGACAGCAGCGCCTGAAGATATCATTTCTGATTTGTGAAGCCGCTGCTGCATAACTGATGACAGTTTATGAAATGTTCCAATGTAGCTGCTTTTCTTGGCACAACTGTGAAAGATTTGCCAAAGAGATGGTTCTTTTTTTTGTCAGAAGTTGATGTTGCTAATGTTGTCAAATATTTCCAAAATATATAGTCTCTGGAGTCTTTTTTCCTTAAATATTGCCACAATAACAGCTTTTCCACCTTCAAAGTTTGACTTGCCTGAACAGGGAATTGTTTTACTTACACAATCCCGCTCTCCTCTGTTATGGCTCTAAACAGCACCATGCCAGGATTCACCAAGTCCCTTTTTTTTTTTTTTTATAAAAAAGACTCACACTGTGCTGGACTGTATGAGTCTGGGTTTGGGGGGCATCTGTTTTCTTCCTGTCAGAATGTCATAATATATTTTAAGGTAATATAAAAGGTTTTGTTTTGTTGTTAGTTTTTTTTTCACTGAAAACCAAAAATAAACATTTCTTAAAATTTTAACTTTCCCCTTCAAAAAAACAGGGCATATTGGTAGATTCTCCAACTTCCAGGTCTCTGTTATTTCTGAACTCAAATTTTCCTTCTCTGCTATTCAAGTAAAGAGCATAAAGACTCCTCAGAGATATATATGTCAAATGCCTTGCATTGTGCATCTTCCCATAATTCAAATTTCTTCTTCCCTGCCACTAAAAGCACACTTGCTTCTAGAAGCCTTCTCCATTAACAAGTCCCTCCTTTTCCTCTTCCAACATTCCAACTTTCAGTACTGTGAAAACAACATTAATGCTTAACCTATGTGATGACAATAAACACAAATGATATGATTTCGATTAACAGGCCAATTCAGCTTTTAAAAAATACATTTAAATATTTTTAAAGCTGAATGAGACCAAACTGAGACCAACTCTTACTTTGTAAATAATCACTCTGTGACTTGCTCAGCAACTCCAGAAGGTTATGCTAGATCTGTGTGGAACATGTAAATCAACCACTGTGTATCTGTTAATCTGTCCTTTGCTTTTATGTGTGCCGTCAAGACTGATAATGAGGTCCACTTTCTAAGAGCAAAAGCTGTCTTAATTTTGAAGAATATTCAGCAGAACATCATAATTTGTATAGGCACTTAATAAAATAATCCAGAGGACCACAATAATGATGTAAGCATGCATTCTGTTGCCTTCAGGAGTAGCCTACTAAAAGCCTGTTTATTTTTGGATAATTTTTTTCTGTACAGCTATAATGAAGATAAAGTATGGTCTTAGGGCAAGTTATATTTTACTAGAGGCCTGGTGCACATGCACCAGTGGGGCCCCTCAGCCTGGCCGTGGGGATCAGTGGAGCTCCGCGAAGCCGCAGCCCAGCCTTCCCCGCCAGCTCGTGGGGCTCCAGCCCACTGTCCGCATCGATCCTGCACAGCACCCAGTAGTGCGGGAAATGGCAGGCGGTCAGGGAGGAGTCCAAGCCCAGGCTGGGCACCAGGCCCTCCCATTCATCCTGGCCCTGCTGAGCCTGTCGCCACCACCGCTAGGGGTGCGCAGGGGGAGTGTCCACAGGAGAGGCTCTTGCCACTGCAGCTGAGCCCTCATGGGGTTGTCTGTCGCCAGTCTGCCAGATGAGCAGCAAGCACTCCTGCTGTGGGAACGCTCCTGCATTGAGCATCTGCCCCCTGGTGGTCAATGTATGTCATAGCAACTGGTAGGTCATCGGATCGCTTAGGCTTTTATATATATAGTTTACAGTTTACGTAGATTTGCAATTCTTAAAAGATGGCTTGCAGGACCCTGGGTTTTCCTGAGACCCTTTCAAGAGTCCACAAAATCAAAATTATTTTTCAATACTAAGGGGTTATTGACCTTTTTACCATGTTGACATTTGCACTGATGGTGCACAAACAAAGGTGGGTATAACTGCTGGCACATTAGCACAAAGCAAGGCAGTAGGGCCAAAATATACTAGCAGTCATTGTGTTCTTTACAACTAGGCACTGCAATTTAAAAAACAAAAAGCCAATTTCACTTCAGAATATCTTTGATGAAACAATAAAAATTATTCATTTAATTAACCTTGAGTACCCATCTTTTTAATATTCTGTATGACAAAACAGAAATTGCATATACAAACACTTCCGTGGCATACTAAGTATGCGAAAAAGTTCTAGTACAACTGAGATGCAAGCTGAAGTACTGTTTTTTAAAAAAGAATAACTGACAAATTATGGTTATGTCAACTAGATATAGAGCAGGCAGTTTTTGAAAAATGAACTAAGTAAACCTTTTACTTCAAGGAAAACAATATAGTTTTGGGTGCCAATAAAATTCTAGCTTTCTTGAAAAAAATAATTTTTTAAAAATTTGTGTCCACCACTGTGGGTGTGACAGCTTCACCGTACTTAGAAACTTTTCTCATAAATTTGGTGGCAATATCAATTTTTATCTTGATGTAATTTTTTTTATCTTATATAATGAAATTTATTAATATTTGGAAGATATGCACAATTCCAATATTTTTTCAAATGACTAAGACATGATGTTAGAAAATCATGTATGGGTAGAAGAGCTATTTAAAGTACAAACTAGCCTAATAAATTTTAATGAAACAAAGTAGAAAAGTTTATTAACACAGCTTCAGATTACACATTTGAACTAACCTTTAAGAAACTACCACTTATCAAGTTTTGGTGTAGTATCCAAAAAGAACATCCACAATGACCTGGGAAGGCTATTAAAATACTCTTCCCTTTTCCAATTATATATCTGTGTGAGGTCAGATACATTTCTTCAGATATATCAACCCTACAATAACAGACTGAATCAGGAGCAGATATGAGCATCTTCTATTAAGCCTGGCATTAAAGATATTTGCACCATTTTATTTTGTTTTGGAAAAGGCTGTTTAGGATAACATGTAAAGAGTTGATAATTGTAATAATGTTATTTATGTTAACATAATTTTTACATTATAGCAAATTTATAATTTATAAATTAAAGATATAATTAATTTAAAATTATAATTTACATTATAATTCATAATTTATAAATTAATTTAAAAGAAAAAAGAATTTACCCCTACAAAAGCAATTCTCAAACTGAGGGCCATGAGGGATCCATGAACAAATTTCATGGTTTTTATAAACTCCCTGCAAGTGTATGCAAAATTCTATAGCATGTGCCTTTATCTAGGAAGTGAGCAGTGAATCCATTGCTTTCATCACATTGACAAAGGAAACTATAACCAAAAAAAATACTAAAAACTGCTCTACAGTTTTTTGACGTACCACAAGTATATGTAGTTGTGAAAGGTAGATATAAGCAGACCTATTAACTATTAGACAAAACAAATGACAGATACTTAAATTACATGACTTGAAGAATAAGGACAAAACAGAAGTAAAATATTCATCAATTAAATAATTGTAAGCTTCCCATACTTAATGATTTTCATGAAACAAATACTTGGCAATTAGTTTATTACTAAGCAAATGAGATTTTGACAAATACCTCAGCCTCATAGCTACTATCTAATTCACCACTTAGCATTCACCAAATTCACTAGTCACTTGAAATGGTCTTTTGATACTGCAGTTGAGAAAACTCATAACAAAATTACTTCCATGCACCAGGTGAGCCGTGTGTCCCAGGGGGCCGTGTGCCCCGGGTGAGCCGTGTGTCCCAGTGGGCCGTGTGACCCAGGTGAGCCGTGTGTCCCAGGGGGCCATGTGCCCCGGGTGAGCCATGTGTCCCAGGGGCCCATGTGCCCAGGGCGAGCCATGTGTCCAGGGGAAGCAGTGGGACCCGGGGGGACGGGTGGTGAGAAGCAGAGGAGGAGCGGACTCTATTCATGCGGTCCTGAGATAGTCACCATAAAACAAGCAGACTGCCAAATGAGGAGCGGATTCTATTCATGTGATCCTGAGATAGTCACCATAAAACAAGCAGATTGTCTAATGACAGCGGGGAGGGGAAGGAGACCTGGGGGGAGATAAGAGAACAACCGAAGGACTGGTATGCATGAATATAAGTACAACCAACGAACACAGAACTCTGGGGAGGGAGGGCATGAATGGGAGGGTGGGGGGCTGGGCAATGGTAAGCTATGTACACATATAATACCTTAATAAAATAATAATTATAAAAAATAGGAAAGACAAAATTACTTCCAATGGGTTTTCATTACAAATAGTTAGGGTTGTTTGTTTTTTCCTATTTAAAATTGCTTTAAGGGTTACAGTCAACAAAGCAAGTGAATACAAACTATGATTTCCCAGGTTTTTCCACCTGACAAGCATCAGCAGATAAGCGGCTGGCTCAAAATAGAAAATAGACAGTTCAATAATGACTGTAGTGCAGTAAGTTATGTAATTAAAACTAAGTCCAAGAGGGCAAAAAACTAGTGCAACTAAGCAAATGATACCTATTCCATTTCCCCCATCATGCTAAATTTGAAACTAGCATTCATTTCAATTAATTTACAACCATAGTACATTTAAACTAATCTTAGTTAATCTCTGGACTAGTCAAATACATGTGACCAATCTGTCACCTTTAAAGATAATTATTTAATTTATTACTAACCTAAACAGAGAATTTTGTAGTTTTAGATAGAAAACTTGGTTATGAAACTATAGTCTAAAATGAATATAAATCAACCATTATGACAGAAGTTGAGAGTCAAAATGAACAAAATACTGTGTCAGCAAAATGTCTCTTGTCAAAATCTACTCTTTCAAATTTTACTATAATATACTAAAACAAATGTCCTTCCCAGCTCCATAGACAAACAAGTCTTAAATCATCATAATTCAAAACTACTATTTGGAAAGACACAAATATTGCCTCGCTATGAAACAGATTGCTTATTATCATACCTAGTTATAAAGTAAAAATTTCAAACATGAATATTCAACCCCATATTAAAAGGAGTTTCAACATTGATTTTTCTCTTATTAGCATAAATATCATCATTAATGACAGTAATGGGAGAAATAATAGACATAAATTATTTTTATATAAAATGTGTAGATGAGTTACTTAAGATCCAGGTAAGTAGTAACTAAGGCAGTTTTCT
The DNA here is from genome assembly GCA_963924515.1 of Vespertilio murinus. Taxonomy (NCBI): domain Eukaryota; kingdom Metazoa; phylum Chordata; class Mammalia; order Chiroptera; family Vespertilionidae; genus Vespertilio; species Vespertilio murinus. Next base: position 179,368,644 of record OZ004708.1, on the reverse strand, counting down.
TATATTGTATATAGTTAAGATAAATTTCTATGTAAAGGATTAGAAGAATGTAATATCAGTTTTAATATATTCAGCAGCTATAGATCAGATAACATGTGCAGGAGGAATTTATTTTTTTTAAAGTTATTGAGCCGCCGAAACCGGTTTGGCTCAGTGGTAGAGCGTCGGTCTGCGGACTGAAAGGTCCCGGGTTCGATTCCGGTCAAGGGCATGTACACTGGTTGCGGGCACATCCCTGGTAGGGGGCGTGCAAGAGGCACCTGGTCGATGTTTCTCTCTCATGGACGTTTCTAGCTTTCTATCTCTCTCCCTTCCTCTCTGTAAAATATCAATAAAATATATATATTTTTTTTAAATAAAGTTATTGAGCCATGGCCGGTTTCTCAATAGTTAGTGTCAGCCCACACGCTAAAGGATCTCGGGTTCAATTTCTGGTAGAGGGCACACACCTGGGGTGTGGGTTCACGTCTTACCCCTGGTCAGGGAACATGGGGGAAACTGATAGATCTTTCTCCCCTTCCCCTTAAATCTCCCCCCCCCCTCAATCTCTTCTCCTCCCTTCCACTCTCTCTCAGGAAAGCAATGGAAAAAATACCCTTGAGTAAGGATTGAAAAAATAAAATAAATAAGTTATTGAGCACATAATGTGTGCTAAAGAAAAGCAACAGACAGACAGCCTCTGCCCTCCAGCAGCTTATAGCAACCTAGAGAATGGAAACAAAAAATTGTCCATTCATTCCTAAATGAATCTTTGTAACATACCACTATCAGTATTAACTTTATCCAATAATAAACTTTAATGGCCCAAGAAACATCAAGATTTTTAAATTATAAGACTAAGCCCTTCTAAGTAGAGATAAGTAAATTTCTTATAATTTTCCCCATTAGGTCATAATTTAATACTCCTTCCTTCATCTTATAACCCAGGTAGACCCTTCTCTTTTTTCTTATAGCTGGTTATCTCGAAAATCAACTCTAGATTTATGACTTTACATGCCCCACATATATTACTTAGTAGTTTAAAAGTGAGCAAACAAAAAAAGGTAGGAATAATTGGAAATGGCAGCAAGAGTCCCAAATTTTAAAGACTGAATATATTTTTCAGTTGTCTATTTCTAAGAATGTGCCTATAAAAGACTTGCGATACAAATAACACACTAAAAACAACAATTCTTGAATGCATGAAAAAACCCTGGTATTATTTTTGTACCCGTTTCCCTTCAACTTGTTTCCTGCCCTTAAATAATGTGGGATCTCAGTTCACCAGGGACCATTCCAGCAACTATCAGGGAGGGTGTGGTATTTCAATTTTTATAAGAACTCCTTTCTTTAAATTACAAACAACTTTAAAAGATGCCATTTATGAGAATCTGTCTCTGGGTTCAATATTTATAAATAATCATTTCTGGAGCCTCCATAAAAAGGTTAATTGCAGAATTATCAAATTAGAAATAAGACTTATTTTATTGATTGGATTTTTAAATGGTTAAAAACTCAGCAGCCTTCATAGCAAGTGTCAAGGATCCCATGCCTAGGAGACCAGGCAGAGGTAATCAACTATCTAGGACTACCAGTACAAAGAGAAGAATGGTGACTTTTCTAAATTTCTTTTTGATCTATAATTATACCCTAACATATCGAGTTATAAAAACAAAATATAAAAACGGGCTTAAGTCTATCATAATTTCCCTGAAAAACAAACCTTTGCAAATATTCAGCAAGAGTAATCATCTAAAACTCTAATATCTTGAAGTTTCAAGGTCCATTTTAAACGTTAAAATAATAGATTTATGAAAAATGTACACAAAATAATAGCTTTACGTATGAAAAGTGCATTTCTAACTAAAATTTGAAAATTTTTGCAAAACAGTATTTTTCTCATAGCATGTAGTTCCCCCAAAAAGCGATAGATAAACTCTTTATTCTTGCTTTGTGCCTTAAGACATAATCTGCTTTTATCCTTCAGCAAAATATGAACCAGCTACTAGGCTGACAATGCCAAGAACCATGACAAAATGGATTATTAATGAGAAACTGAACTCCAGAACTCTATTAATTTATGTCTTCCTGTCGGATCCAAAAGATATATCAGCCTTCTCACTCAAAAGAAAAAAATGCCAACACTGTACTTTGTTTTAAAGTTCTCCACAGATGAAGAATTCATTATCCAAAGTACAGTTCTGTTATTTCAGGCTTTCTTGTAGAATAAAGAATCTTTATCAAATGGCTAAGAAAGCTGCTGACAAGTGCAAGTACCCTGCAAAATATATTTACGTCAAACATTCACTGAGGAAAACCGGGTGAGGGGCACAATAAAGGTGAAAGCCCTGCAGCATTCCTGTCGCCGTCCTGTCCTAGGAATCTCTAGAAAATTAAGGCCTTTTGATTCCAGTTACATCATGGTAAGCAACATTAATACAACTGCATGTGTGTGGACTTTTTAAATTCCTAATTACACTAATTATTCTGACATGAAGGGAAATGATCTAACAAGTGAGAAGAATGTGTGATTTCTTTACGCATAAACAATGTTTAAGTGACATAAAATGTCCTTTTAAGCTTTCATTTTTAAAAAATCTACCTAATCTATGCTTATCATAATATTTATGAAATAAAAAAAACCAGAGAGGAAAAATTGCTATAATGTACTCTGGGTGACCTCTGCTTTCTACAGAGAATGAAAACAGCCTTTTGCTTTTCAATCCCCATCAAAGTGGAGTAAAAGAAGGGACAGCATTCCCGTGCTCACTGCCATTAATCATTGCTTTCTTCAAGCAAGTGCGTATTAATTTCTGTCATCCCAAACATCATCGAGTATTGTTACAGCACCGTTCACTCCTCATTCACCACCAGTTGTTACCAGTTTCCCTACACTGAGCAGAGACAGGGTGAATCGTGTGGATTTCAGTGTTAGAGGCCTTTATCCCTGGGGTGCTGACACCAATTAAGCCATTTCAAGAAGAAATGAGAACAGGCCCAACCCTTCCATGTAACAAGAGCTTGCACCTAGCTTTGGCAGGTTGCCATTTTCTCTGGCTTCACACTATAGAAATACTCTCCTCCACGTCCTTTTGAATGATTCCGGCTGTTTACATGTAATCAGTAACAATATCTTTTTGTTCCTCTCTTCAGGTTCGAATTTAGTTCCCAACATAACCTAACACTTAATACTTGGAAAATCTAGATGGTCATCTAGAAAGATGAATGCTATTATTTACAGATTCATTAAATTCAGGCTAGGAAATAAAAACATATATTCCCTTTGATAATAAAAAAAAAAATTAAGGCATTTAAAACAGAAATTAGCTGGACTATGAAAGCTACTGCTTTCCTCAAACTGGGTTAATTGAAAATAAAACCTTTTATTCCATTAGATCAATTTTAGCACTGCGTTTGCTAAAACAATTCATATACACAGGAATATAAACCAGATACTTCTAGTATTAAAGGGAAAGTTTGTATCCGGTTTAAAGAAGCTTATCATCAATATTGCGTTGACATCTGCTTTCTTTTGGAGTCTTTGGTCAGGCACTAAAAAGCCATGCTTTGTAAAAGGTTACTACCTTCAAATCAAAAAAAATCTGCTCAAGTGAGTTTAATTAATATCATTTTTGCATCATTAAATATAGAGATCCATCAAACTCTTTCACAATATTGTTTACTTTTTTGACCGCTTTAGATCTAATCATTCTCCTTGTTTTAGACATTTACATCTGCTTTTAAGTTTTTATGGTTGCCTGTTGGCAGGCAGCAAAGTGGAGCTGTCGATGCTACTGCAGAATAATGCAAGGTTTGTTATGAATTAAATATTAGAAACCTTAACACAGCGGCCAATAAGAATTATTTGCCTTATTAAAGCAGCAGAAGACGCTGATTAAATTTTCATTGCATTGCAGTCTTTTCCCCATTTCTGCTTTCAATTCATCATTCTAATGTATGAAAGGCTCGCCGAATAATGGCAGGGGGACTTAATTTCTGGAATGCAAATATAGCAAAGAAAATACATAAATACCCTCCCAAAAAAACATTAAACAGTCAGTTCTAATTAAGTGAATACTAACTAAGTAAATATTCTCTTTAAGGGAAAAAAAATAACTCAAATGTCAAGAATTCAAAAAGGAAAGCACAATTATCTATTTTACAAATACATATAGATACACATTGAGGGCAGACCGTATTATTTCTTGGAAACTGCACTTCTTACAATCAATTAACTCCTTTGCAGGCCTTACAGTATTCTAAAGAAAAGGAATACAGTTATGGCTGTACTCAGCTTTGCAGAGTTTCAAAAAAATTAATAATTAAAAAAATATAGACAAGGGTAATAAAACAATGTATGTAAAGTAGCACTCAGCCAGAATGACAACTAGCATTTTTAAATTCCTACATTATGTTTTAAATTTACAACATTTACTGTTGCAAATACATTGAGGGAATAAACTGCCCTCGCAAAAATACTGTAATCGCATGTCCTATACTGAAGGTTGTTCACGTTTCTGCCTTAATGTGAGAAAGAAAATGAACTTCAAGTATCCATTTCCCCTAGAGAAAATCTCTTCCTTGAAACTCTGCAACTAATGAAATTGGGATCTATAAATAGCAGCATCATTACCATGAGAGCCTCGCCCGGTCCCAGTCTCTGCAGCTGACCCTCTTTATACTAATAACCACCAGGCTCCAGTCTCATCCCTCTATAGGGTGATCAATAGCAGGACAGTTAAAAATGTGATGGAAATTTAACCGACAGAAATGGTATTTACTTACCAAGTTTCCTAAAAACAGGCAGTACTGCCTGTACTTACTACCTTTCTGCTCAGACTTTACTCAAAAGGTGGTTTGGGGTATTGTTTTGGCTTTTTAAATTTTTTTTAACTGAGATGAGTGGGCCTCTGTAGCTTTTCTTCTAATGCTATAGAGACGTGCATTATGACAAGACAAAAGCCATAATACACCTGAAATGCTCCCTGCTGAATCTCTCTCAATGAACCTCATTAAAATGGTTACTCTATTCCAAATATTATCCAATGAAGCATTACTGTAGTAAACTCTTGCTAGAATTGTTGAATACAGTGATGGATAAAAATCTGTGAGCATTTAATCAGTAAATGTAATGATCTGGAACGATATTTTACTCTTACTCAAAATACAATATTTTCAAATTCAATAGATCACTCTAAAAAGTTAACCAATATTTAATATCTC
>OZ004708.1:179283442-179358442 GCA_963924515.1 Vespertilio murinus | reverse complement strand
TGTAAATTCCACAGGTTGTGCAAAGGGCAGAGTTTAATTCTAATTGTTTCAGCTTTTAGGTATGAAGTCCGAATCTTAATGCTCATTAATATAGTTTCCTGAAGCCCAATTTAACAACTTCTTCCTTCATTCCCTAGTGAATAATATATTCTTATAGAGTTCAGTTTAGTGAAGACACTGGTGCACAAGCACACAAGCAAATTTACACTTCTGGAAAGAAGTGGGAACAGTTTACTAGCCACGTTGCTGAATTAGGCTTTAGGGGGGAAAAAGACTAGATGACACAAAATTCTTAGTATACTTTCATACAGAGAGAGCACAATGAAAACTTAATATTATTATCTCAATTGAGTCAATTAACATTCAGAAAAATTCTATAACCTTACGTTTAAATAATCATAGGAGAGGGGGGAAAAAGAAAGCCTGTCAATGTTCTAGAAGCTTCTCTAGATCTTTCAATCAATTTTATTTATATGCAAAACCAAGAAAAAAAATTAAAAAATAAAAAACAAAAAACAAAACAAAAAAAAAACCCACAAAGCTCCTCCTGATGCTAAAGCTCTCAATTTACTGACAGGCAAATGGCTTCATGCTGCCACTTAATCTCATTTCTTGCATAATGCCCTCTAATTAGCATATCAAAGTGAATTAATACTTCTAGGGCATTAGCAATGGGGAAATCTGCTCCAGGCTCACAATAGCAGTTAAGAGAGAGCCAAGAAATCCTCAAAAACACCACAAACCACTTTGCATTGCAAAACTGTTCAATTTATTTATCCTCTCTCTCTAAACACTTCTACCGCACACTGTTTTACTACTGTTCACCAAACAAAATGATAATTGCCAAAGTTACCAGCATCTGTAATGCCTGTTTAGAATCTTAATTTAGATTGTTGCAGATAGTTTCTATATGCAACCATTTGTTCTATTATAAATGTTAATATTGAGAGTGGAAATGTTGACATTCTCAATTAGTTAATTTGAATTTGAAATAAAATTTTATGAGATTTTAAAATTTATGAATTTTTTAATGTAAAAAGCCACCTGCTGGACTCTGATGCCTAAGAAATATGCTTTGAAAACTGATGGATCACATAAAGCAAAACAAACCAAAAATCATTTTCTCATAACATATGTTGAGTTTCCAAATAGTTTAAACCTTGGGAGGAATCACCACCATTAAAAGGATTACAATGTATGTATACCAATTCCTCCATTAATGATTACACAAAAAAGGTTATTGTTCGAAACAGCTTAACATTTTTAAAACACTTAATTTGAAGAAAACAAATACAAATAGTTTTTAACAATTATTTTTATCCATAATTACTTTTGTTTTACATCCTCCTATATAGTTAGTATGAAAAAAAAAATGCTATACCAATTCAATTTAACACATTCTGTCACACCAATTTTTTTGCTAGACACATACTCAAATTTAGTACGAAAGCAAACTACTGTTACCATTTAAAACTACAAACATATTGTATTTATGGAATATGTCCATAAAAAAATAATAAAGAGATTCTGGTTACTGTTCTACCTACAAAGGGGATAATTAGACTCAAATGTTAAAGATTAATTTATTTTCAGATATGTTCCATGTCTGAAGTCATAAAAAAGGCTTATTTTTTCATTGGTTCACACAAGCATTGATTATAATTTATTTGTTATATATAACACTATCATCTAGCTATAATAGCACTTTAAATTCTATAACTTTGTAAAAAACCTGATAGCCAGGTTTGAAAAACTTTGACCAATTTACTACATTGTGATATAAATCATTTACTCTGTTCATACTTAAAGTCTCAAATGGCCTACTGAAGTAGAGCAAATGCTTGAAAAGGTCAACATGGGAGGGGGGTGTGCAAGCTTTGTTAGTACGTTACTACCTAAATCATGCTGATCACACTGATAAATGGCTAAAACACAAGCCTGCTGAGAAAACAAATAAAACATTATTCTCATAGTGTCAATAGAAATAATAAATATCTAAAGATGCTCACATGTACACAAATAGAGAAAAAATTGTCTGAAAATCCTTATTCAACTTGATGTGTTGGTGCTGATGTGTTAAGTATTTATTATGAATAGATGGATACCTCAATGGTCTGAGTAAAAAATAAAGTGATGACTGATTTAGGGTGTGGTTCATGAAATGCAATTTCAATTCTTTATAGCTGTACTTCACATAACTTCATTTTATACAATGCCACCATAAAGTAGCAAAATGTAAGTAATCCAAATTAGACATTAAACTTAAATCTGTCTTGGAAGCAGCCTTTTACAAAAGTAACAAAATTAAATCCAAAAGTACAAGCGAAATTAATTAAAAAGTAAAGGGTCGTAATATGAAAGAGGTACATATAGATATATTTTATGAAAGCTGATAAACCAGTATGCTCTTTGAAGAAGTCAGGGCTTCCTTTGTTACTGTAATATACTTCTGATTTGGAATAAAATTATGTAAATTTATATAATAACATAGTAAAGTCTACACAAATCTGTAATAAAATGAAGTTCACTAAAGCTGAGGCAAGAAATAATTACTTGAGGGTTCACTGTATTATTGGGGTAAAGGCTGAAAGACAGCCCTATATTTTTAAGATGCTACTTACTTGACACTTTAGATCATGACATTCTAAACTAGTATGGTAGTGGAGTTTTTTTCTACGTTTTCTACAAATACTCTTAATGAGGCTGGAAGAGGAAGAATAAATAAAGTTAGAAAAACATCTTTTGCATCTTCTTTTAAAACCTCCTTAAAAAGCTTCAGTAAGTTATACAAACTTATAAAAATATAAAAAAATAATTAAGAAAATATTCTGAAATTGCTCTAAGAAAAAATTTGTGACAAAGCAATGTGATAGTTCCAAGATACACTAACTCTGTATTTTTCCCTGCTTGATCATTTAATATCTCCAATCTAAACAAGCCATGTCTAAAACTGAAAGGAAATTTATAACATTAACAATCCACTAAAATTTGCTTCAAAATAATTGTGGAAGGGTGGGAGTTACAGAGAAAACAAGATTAGCCATGTGTTCCTGCTGATGGTAGGTGATGAGTTCGTGGGGATTCAAGTTTCTCTTCTGTCTACATGTTTTGTTTGAAGCCGGCCATAATAGTCATTAATAGACAAAGTTAACCGTGTATCGAACAGTGCATTTGTTTTTAAAGCTTTGGGAAAATAATGATAATTATGTTGGAAATATTGCAAGAGCAACTGAAAAGAATGTATATGACATATACAATAACATTTAGACTTACATATAACCATTTTCACCTTTCCTGTTAATTTTTCACTTGATGGAATACTTGGTTTTTAAACACTGGGATTTAAAGAATTACATTGCACTGTACAAAAATAAATAAATAAATGTTTTAATATTGAAGCATAAATAAAAGAGGCCAGAAAAAGACCCCAATAAGTCTCTAAACCTTTAGGGTCAGAATTAAAATAGAGAGGTGTTGGCTTGAGAACAGTGCCCTGTCCCTCTGAAAGCTAGTCACACTTATAGGAATAAAGATAAAAGGTTTAATCATATAAATCATAACCTAAATTCGTATGAAAACTCACAAGCTACATTCTTGATACAGTCTGGATACCTAAAATTCTTATGACTCTTTCTATAAAGGGTTCCTTTCAAAGTAAAGCATTTTTAATAGTCATTTTCTTCTCCTTAAACATAAAAAATACTTCAACCAGCCCAACCAGCCAAGCAGGCCTTTCTCTTCCCCTGCGGACACCTCCTGCAGTAGAGAAGTTCATTAAGTTTTATGATCTTCCCAAGTCAGTCCTGCTTATAAGCCTCACAAAGGCCACAAATCTGGCCAACCATCATGTATGCCATTAGACATTACTAGTAAATGAACGCTATTTAGGGTTTGTGGTGGCAATAAATCAGAGTTTGGTTGGCAGCTATCAACATGGAGTATTTTAACCTACCACTTAAAAAAAAAGGAAAAGGTTGTGTTGATTTTTTTTTAAATATACAACATTTTTTCAATGATTGAGATTATATACTAAAACGCTGGATTTTCATTAAAAATTTTTAAATACATTTTTTTCCCTCAAAAAGAGCCATTTCCTTCACTTGAAATGTCACAATTAAGGGCACTGGAAAGAAGGCAGATTTGTGAGGATGTTTCACAAAGGAAAGTGCTTCAATAATCAAGATGAAGGTGACCAAAAAAATGTGAGGGAATGTGCCCCAAAAAAGTACGTAGATGAGGAGCCCTCATAGCATCAGGGACGTTTAATAAGACATAGATTATAAAATATGGCTAAAAAAAAAAAAAAAGCCCAGAAGACAAATCTTAACATATTTATCTCACTGGTTGCTTCGTTTAAAATGCGCAAACATCTTGATTATAAAGCCTGTAACTTTTCAGTTGCTTCCAAAATGCATAAGAACTATAATTTAACAATGACAGGCTTTTCTGCCCAAAAATAATTGTATGTTGAATTTTACCAAAAAAAAAAAAATACATTTCAAGAAAAAGCAAACGTCTCATAGTAAAAGTATACTTTCCCTACCTCTGCACAAGAAAATAATATAATTGTGGTAGATTACCCATTTATCTGTCAGAAGGAAAAAATACCTTCCCATATTTAGTAGGAGGGAAAAAAAGATTTTTTCCAATCTAAATTCCTCATGTGCATCAGAACTGGCAATGTTCACTGTCTGATCAGAAAGCTAAAAATCTACTGGCAAATCTACAAATATATGGAATTTTTTTTAAATGATCGTCTTATTTTCTAAGAAGCACAACTGAAATGACATTATTATCCATTGAAGTGATGGTTTTCTCTCCCCACTCCCCGCTAGTCGACCTCCTTTACTCCCCCCGCCCCCCATTATACAGAATAGAGTCATCACATAATCTTCCCAGTTTCTATTACAAATGACTAGGTAAACTTTATCTAGATCACAGAAAATTAATGTTTGGCTACTATATTATTAGATCACATAAAATGATCTAAAGAAAAACAAAACCATTATACAATCTATTCTACGATGCTTATAAGTTCATGATGTTTCCAAACCATGACTATGGGAACCGATTCGGGGGTGGGGGAGGCTGAAATTTGCTGCCCTGCTTTCTTTGCTTTGGTGAGGCTCATGTCTACACAGCTGTTTTACTTCAAATCAAGGATTCTGAGTCCAGCTTCCCTGTCTCCTTCTAAGACCAGTTTTGGAGAGTGAGGTGGAGCTATGGGTAGTAGGGGAGAAATGAGGGGAGAGAAAGAGCTTCACCCCCATCAATCATTCGGTACTTAAATCCCATCCCTCTCGAGCTTAGAGAGGCTGGCAGGAAGATGCCTGTAACCAGACAGCCTTCTTGACGCTGTCGGCTGTTAGCTTTTTACAAAAGAGATAACATACAAACTTGGATCCCCTGGCCAAAGCACAAAAAGAGGACCTAATTTACAATTTATCACTGCGTGTCTCAAACAATTTTCAGACACAAAAATTTCCTTTGTCAGCTACCTCTTGCTTTTTAAATGGCAAGAGCCCTACACCAAAGCTTCTCTGCCAGACTCTGAAAAGACTTGTTTCTTTTTTGCAACTCACCTTTGACATGAGGTTGACTACACTTTCCTTTCAGAACGGTGTAACTAAGTCTTGTGCAAATAAGCAACTAGAGGACTTATGCTTCCTAATTGAATTCTGCCTGCTGCTAAATGTCTAAACAAGAAAAGCATTTTGCTGGGTATGGTTCTCAAGGTGGCTAGGCCAAAACTTTAAAAAGGAAAAAGAAAAGAAAAAATTATGAGAAGAGGGTGAGGGGAAAATATCAATACCCTCACCCCAGTAATATAATGCCGTATAAAGTGGAATCAATCTTAATATTCACAACGTAGTCAATAGCCCAGTGCTTAGCTGTCAGCAGAAACTGAAGTGGAGCCCTGATAGCAAGAAAATCCTTGGACATTAAGCAGCATAATTTACTGAGAATTACATACTTTTAGACTTCTAAACCAAGGAAGCCTTAAGATTTCATACCTAATGTCTTCTTTTATAGTCTGATAAAAATTATCTACCATTTCAAATCGCAATGCTTTCTAAAGATAGCTAAAAATCAACACAGGATAAAAGTTAGTAATTTAACATGTCGGCGGTTCACAAAATGAAAAATATATCTTTAAAAAGAATCACTCAACATTAGGAAATCATGAATACTAAGTGAATGAAAGGCAGGAAAAAACTACTTGTTAAGGCTGTCAATATTTTCTATTAATTATGGTTTTAGCATATATTTTAATAGACAGCAATAACCCATCATCTGATTCTTACTTTTAGAATCAGAATAGCATTGCAGAGTGAGAATCTGTTTAAAAAGGAGGGTCACTAACAATTATATGCAGTGTGCTATTACTTGTACACTCAATTTAAATGCAATCACACTTAACCTTTGAAATAGTATCACTTGGATATTGTTACATCCTGGACTTTAACTTTCTCTTATTTGCCTAAACATAAAAAAAATTTTAAAAATGGCAACTTTATAATATGGTATAGCCAACACACACCAAAAAAATGAATAAAAATAAATAAACAGTAAAGCTTATTTAATGCACTTGTTTGCCATAAACAGGGCAGCTAATACCAAATACTAACTAAAACATCTAGATTCAATCTATAATTTCACTTGAGTTATAACTGCCACCTCGAGACTAAAATACCTTCCCTTTTAAGAAGTCTTCAGAAAAAAAATTAAATTGAAATGAATTGCCAGAAATTTACCTAATGTATGCACTTGTAGTTTTCATTCCAGCACTTCTGCAAAAACTGTCTTCTCAAATAACCCCTGACTTGAACACGTCAAAAAAATTGTTTACCCTGCATCGGTGACCTTTTTCTATTTGATAAAATATGTTGAGCGTATTTACAAAATGACTTCCGGCATAAAATATACTAGCAATATTAATAGGTGAGACACATTGCATATGCTTAAACGCATCGTTAGCCTTTCTCGGTTCTTATACAAAGTAGTCTTCCCAACTAAACCACTAATGCAAACGTGCCACTGAAGTCTGCTCCACTGCATCTATTCTCCTATCCGAGGAGCTGACGCTTAAGGCTGTCCAAGTATCACAAAGTTCGGGCGATGCTTCTCCCGGGGACTCGGTCCCCGGCATCCAGGCTCCCCGACGCTCCTTTTAAAAACTGACATACAAACAAGGCACCGGGAGCGGGCGCTCGGGGGGCCCCCTCCCCGCCCGCAGCCGGGGGCGGCCGCCTGGGGACCGCGGCCCGGCCCCGCGCACCTCGACACTCCATTTTACACCGGGAACAGAGCGGGGAGATCGACTCCAGATTTATTGCAGCTTTTTTTTTTTTTTTCTTCCTCAAGATCAGGAGGTGGGAAGGAGAGAATGATCAAAGATGGCGGTGCCCAAAAGCAGCGGCTCTCCACTGGAGAGTGGAAGGGGTAGCTGCTGCGACCCCACCTCGCGGGCGGCGGGCGGGGGGGGGCGGGCGGGCGGGCGGGGGCCCCCGGGCCCGCGGCGGGGCGCGGCGCCGTACCTGTTTTCTCCTTGATCTCGCACAGGACGCTGAAGAGCGCGGGCTTCATTCGGTGACAGTTCAGGGCATGTTTCCTAGACACCAAATAGCAAAACACAAAGGTATTAGCATCACCTATGGAATAATATGGCGCCTACAAGTTTTAAGACCCAACACTTAAGGCCGGCTCCCAGTTTGGGGAAAGCGCTTTGGAAACCCGGGCAAGTCAACAGAAACTCAAGTTGACGGACGGGTGGCGAGCGACCCGCCGCCAAGCTCCGGCGGCTCCGGCCCTGGCCCCGGCCCGAACCCGGCGCCGCGACCCGCCGGCCCGGGAGGCAGGCAGCGGCCCCGGCCCGGCGCCCGCGGGGCGCGAACCCGCCCGGGGAGCCGCGGGAGGGGCTCGGCGTCCGCCCTCCGCCCGGGGCGCCGGGCCGGGGCCGCGGCCGGCGGCCGCTGACAGCCCGGCAAAGTTTGCGGGCGGCCCTCCCTTCCCCGGGAACTTGGCCGCCCGGCCCGGCCCGGCCCGGGGAGGGAAACACCCCGTCGGGCGAGGCCGTCCCGCCGCGGCCGGGCGGAGGCCGGCGCCGGGCCCGGGTCCGAGGAGAAAGTTGCACTCCCCGCCGCCGTCGCCGCGGCGGCCCGGGGCCCTGGCCGGGCGGCGTGCACGGGGCCCGGGCGGGAGGTTTGAATCGGCGCGAGGGGGGCCGGGCCGCCGGCGGCCGGACGGCGCGGGGGGAGAAAACCACGGCCTCCGCGCGGCGCCCAGTCCGCCCCGAGCCCCCGGGAGCAACTTTGCCGACTCCCAAAGCCGCCCGCGTCCGGGGCGCGAGCGAGTCCCCCGAGGCCCCGGCGGCCGGGCGGGCGGGCGGCCGGGCGGGCGGGCGGGCGGCTTTGGGAGAAAGTTCCGGGCCGGGCGGAGGCCCCCGCCCCGGCCGCCCCCGGCCGCGGGCCCGGCTCCCGCGCCCGCACAAAAGATGCTTAAGGAGACGACACCAACTTTGCCTGCGCCTCGTCCAGGCTCTGGTCGGTGATGGTCATGATCTGGTGGAGGATGTCGCCGATGTCCTGCTTCCTGCCGTCGCCGTCCGCCCCTTCGTGGCCGTGCGGGGGGGGCGGCAGGGCCATGCCCCCCTGCACCGAGTGGCCGGCCAGGTTCACGCCGGCCAGAGTCTGCAGCATCCTGGATTGATCGTCCATCCCGCCGCGCGCGGGCGGGAGCGGCGGCGGCGGCGGCGGCGGCGGCGGAGGCGAAGGCTGAGGCGGCGGCGGCGGCGGCGGCGGCGGCGACGAGGGAGGAGAAGAAAGAGGGGGAGGGGGAGGGGGAGGCGGCCGCGCGCTCCCCGCCCGCGCGAGGAGGGGGCTGCCCGGCCGGCGGGGCCCGCGGCGGCTGGGGCGGCGCGGACGGGCTGCCCGGCTCCGGCTTCCGCCGCCGCCGCCGCCGGGGCTGAGGAGAAGCGGCGGGCGGAAGCGCCGGGCTCCGCGGCGGTGGCGGAGGCGGAGGCGGCGGCGCCCGCTGCCCTCACGCGGCCGCCGCGCCGCCCCCTCGCCGCCGCGCACCCCGCCGGGCGGCCCCGCTCAACTTGCTCCTCGGCGCCCGCCGAGTTGCCGGGACGCCCGCCGGCCCCCGCGCCGGCCCGCGCGCTCCCCGCCCTCGGCCGCCGCCGCCGCCGCCGCCGCTTCGGCCGGGCGGGAACCGAGCCCCCGAGGCCCCGGGGGAGGGAGCGGCGGCGGCGGCGGGCCGCGGCGGCGGAGGAGGAGGGGGAGGCCGGCGGGTGGGCCGAGGGGGGCGGAGGAGTAAAGTTTGGGAGCGGGCGGGCCGGCGCGGCGGGGGCGCGGAGCCCGGTGGAGGGCCCCGGCGGGCCGCGCGCCGGGCGGACAGCAGATGGATGGGGCGGGAGGAGAAGCCGCCGCCGCCGCCGCCGCCGCCGGAGCCGCGCACCCTGCCAGCAGCCGCCGCGGACCGGGCTCGGAGGCCGCCGGGCTGAGGGATTGACAGGCTGCCGGTGCCACTCACTCACTGCGGCCCGGCGCTCGGGGGGAGGGGCGGGGGCGCGCGGGGGGGCGGGGACCGCTGGGCACGCCCCGCCCCCGGAGGCGGGGCGCGCGCTCCATTGGGCCCCGCGCCTCCCGCCGCCGCCGCTGGCCCCGCCCCCCGGAGTTCGGCCCGCCCCCTCTGGCCTCTGATCTCCCCCCCGCCCCCCGCACCCGGGTGCGCGCCACCGCGTCTCGACTCCTGCCCGCATCCTCGCCCCCCTGAGTGGCCCGCCTGGGGCCACAGATGTGACCCGGCCCCGGCCCCCGCTACCTAGTGTTAACGATCATGGGGGCGGTGAGTTGTGTACGGGACACCGGGCAACTCGCTCCAAAGCCAACTATGTGCTTCCCCAAAGCGCGGCGAGCTTCACGCCTCGGACAACGCCAGGTACACGTTCCCGCTCTTCCCATCAGGAGGTGGTGCCCTCAGGAAGCGGGCCGCCTTCCCCGGGCCAATCGCATCGCTCTCGGAGCCGAGTGGGGCGGGACAGAGGCCCGAAAGGGCTGTCCCAATTGGAGCGTTCGAAATGTGGACACCGGCGGGTTAGCGAGGGCTCGAGGCCCCGCCCCTCCTGTGATCACCATGGTAACCGGAAGGGCGCTGCTAGGAGTTGATGCCAGCGCTCTGGCCTGGTGCTGTCGTCCCTCAAGAGGTGACCAGGTAAAGGGTACAGCCACCGTCTGAGATCTACATTGAGCGGATTTGACTACACCTTCCCTTAAAAGGGGAGCATATGGCCCTAGCCGGTTTGGCTCAATGGATAGAGAGTCGGCCTGCGGACTGAAGGGTCCCAGGTTCCATTCTGGTCAAGGGCCTGTACCTTGGTTGCAGGCACATCCCCAGTGAGAGGTGTGCAGGAGGATAGTTTCTGACTCTCTATCCCTCTCCCTTCCTCCCTGTAAAAAAATCAATAAAGTACTTTTTAATATATTAAAAAAAAACAAAGCGGGGGGGGGGGGGGGGACACATATGAAAATGGGACCGAGAGAAGTAAGGAGGTAAGGGACCAGACATCCAGGACTAGTTTAAGCCTTACAACACCTTTATAAATCTTGTAATCTAGGTACCAGTCCTTTGGCAGTGTTTGCTTTTAGCTGTCTCCAGATACACCAACGCTGCAAAAAATGTTTATTTAGAGGTGGACTGGATTTCACTTATCAACCTACCATATCATTTAATGTTGGTGATTCCAGCCACAGTTTTTCATACGCTTAACACCTCTTGTTTCATTACATTCTGTTTACAAATGCCTAAAAGCTCACATTATTTGGAAATCGGGACTTCCAATTCTTGTGGACACTTGAGCTTTCTCTTAACCAGATGTTTTGAAGCGAGGCTTCAACATGTTTCCCCTGTCAGGGGGGAACTTTGGGTGAGATAAGTGGGCCCCCTGGTTAGACGGTTCTGAAAACTCCTTTTGTTTCTTCCCCAAACTCAGTAAGCTGCCTTACCTGAAACCAAAAATAGGGGTGTGAAGTATGAAAAATGGCTCTTACTCTGCAGGGCTTAATGTAGGACAAGCAGTTCTTTAGGTGCCAGATGGATTCTTGGAATGAAGCTGGCTACTCTGTTCCAGGTTCTTTCCTTCCTATGTTTGTGTACTTTTAAATACTCCCCACTGCAAAGCTAATCGCTAGCCCTACAGTTAGGCAAGCTAAAATCCTTACGAACTGCTCAGCTACTGGAGAAGGATGTCCAAACAATCCACTCTGCTTTCTTACCTCCAAAGAAGAAACCCCCCCCCACCCCGATTTCATTAGTATTGCCAGCTCTTCTATGGTCCATCTATGTGTCAGGTTTCATTTCAGGCCCCCATTACGGGTCACTCGTAGTGGTCAGTGATTGGTCTTCCTCTCTTCTTGTTTTTCAAAGCCGTCACCAAATCCTTATACATTTTTTTTTGCATAAAAGAGTAAGAGCAAGCAGCCAATCTTTCATAACTCTCCAACACTGAAGACGTAAAACCATGGAATTCTATCTGGAAAATGCCTTAAAAACCTAAATTCTAGTTCTGAAATTTAATGATCCTGTGACTCACAAGCAGGCCTCCTCCTTGCCTTCCTTCTTAGGCTCATAATCTTGACTAATCAGTCACGAGGATGAGGTTAATTAGCGATGTGGGTTTATGGTTATTTCCAGCCCACTCCAAACAATGAGCTATGTAAGCACAGCAACATATATAAAAATGTAAATATATGTAAAGAAACACTTACGCAAATAAAGACAATTGGGAACTATATGGGCTATGTAAGCAAACCGGAACATAAAAACATAAATTAGAATTAAGAAAACAGTTAAGCAAATGCCAACCATCAGGAATAAAGCAACTTGTTAAATGTCTAACACCCACAGCTAGTTTGCGGCGCACACCTTTAAACACGTGATCATTCATTCAGTAATGTGGAAACTTGATGCCATAATTCTGCATTAAGTGATTGGATTGGATTAGATTGACCTTTCGCTTTGGGAGGCTTTTCTTTTTGATGTTATCAATATGAATTGCAATAAAAGCTAGAGGGGCCGAGCAAGGTTTTGCTCACAGGCTCATTGACAACTGCCATTGATTTAAAGCATAAATTCTTTTAGATTGGTTTCCAAGCCCCAGTCAACAGTGTCGGCTAATTGCATGTGCTCCGAGAGCTCTTGTGCTTTTGGCCAGCCCCTCGTGTAGGATGTTGCCTTGTCTCCGCTCAGCAATATGAATCACCTGGCTGATAATAGAAGAGCGCCTCCCTAAGTATCTGAATCCATCTTTACTGTTTCCAAGGCGGTGATTATTAAAGAGTCACGGGAAATGTAATTTACTTTTGGCAAGTGTACATTCAGGTAAGGTTAACAGTGACAAAGTGGTGAAAACCAAGTGGAGGCTCTCTCATCTCCACCCCTTTCCATGGATTTATATGCACATCACCATTGCCTCCATCCGATGCCATTAACGAACACTCCTTCAGGGGGGGACACTGAGCTCTGTGTTCCCTTTTTTCATTTTATTTCAGTCTCAGGGCCCTATCTAGGAGTGATTATTAAATAAGGAAACAATAAGAGCGGGTGAGGAGCCGAAACCGGTTTGGCTCCGTAGTAGAGCTTCGGTCTGTGGACTGAAGGGTCCCAGGTTCGATTCCGGCCAAGGGCATGTACATTGGTTGCGGGCACATCCCCGGTAGGGGGTGTGCAAGAGGCAGCTGGTCGATGTTTCTCTCTCTGTGAAAAACCAATAAAATCGACATTTCTAGCTCTCTATCTCTCTCCCTTTAAAAAAAAAAAAAAAAAAAGAGCAGGTGAGGAATTTACACAAGACCATAAACCCAGTAAGTACTAGCGTTTGAATTCAAATCTTGATCTGTGCTATTGCAAAGCCCACCCTATGAAAGTCTGCAAAAAAATAAAAACAAAAATGGTCATTTAGTCAAGATTACTAAGTAAAAATCACGCAAAGAAGGAAAATGAAGACCATCCTTCATGGCCATCTAGGATCTTGCCATGGCTGCCTTCAATGATCTTCATCTGCTCTAAACTCTCATAACACCCATAATATAATTTACCACTATACAGATAGTCCTGTGTTATTTGCTCTCAATTAGTTTTCTAATTGAAACCTGTTAGTTTTCTCACCTAGTTCAGAAACATGATAAGGGCAAGGTATTTTATGTTAAGGTGACTATAACATGATTGATTTGGCTTAAAAAAAAATTAGAGATCTAAGAAAGTGTTAAACTTCCCTAGCTATCACTTTGGGTAAACTGCCCAAATACTTACTGCCAAACATATTTCTCTACCTCTTTAGGAATGACTCTTAAGAAGTGGTCTTTACAGTTGAGAGTACATGTGACATGTGACATATTTGCATCTTCTGAGAATGTATTTGATTGAGAAATGGAGGATCAATGCACCCTTCTATAATGAGGTCCTTAAAAGAGAATATTTATTGGAATACAGTAGTCCCCCCTAATCCACAGTTTCACATTTCTTATTTCAGTTACTCATAGTCAACTGTGATCCAAAAATATTAAATTAAAAATTCTAGAAATAAACAATTCATAGGTTTTAATGTGTACTGTCCCACCCAGGACGTGAACCATCCCTTTGTCCAGCGTATCCACCCTGTGCCTATGAGGCACTTAGTAGCCATCATTCCACAGCCATTTTAGTTATCAGATCTACTACTGAGATATGTTGTGTTCAGGGAACCCTTATTTTACTAAATAATGGCCCCAAGGCAAGAATAGCTTAAACTTTACCATAGTTATGTGTATATAAGAAAAAACCTAGTTAGGATTTGGTTCTATCCATGGTTTCAGGCATCCATTGGGGTCTTGGAACATATGCCCCACAAATAAGGGAGGACTAACCACTAAACCTTATTTCTTGAAGGTCTGAGAAAAAGCTCCACCCCTCATGGTGTTTCATTCCTCAGCACCTCGTACAGTGTAGTCTCATACATACTAGACACTTGGGGCTGACACTGGCATCTGCTTGCCTGTCACCCTTTGGCCCACCTTCTGCTCTGATGGAACCCTGATTTTATTCCAATGGCAATGTGCTCAATCTCAGTTAAGGTTGAAGTCAAATAAGAACATCCTGTCCCCTGCCTTCTGAGCCTCTCAGCTGAGGAATAGCTTTCCTCATTTAAAAAAAAAAGGGGGGGTAGAGGACAGACATGAGTCTTCTTTCCTTCCTTCAGTCTCTTTCCATCTTTGGGTGTAGTTCTGTTTCTGGAGGGGTGGCAGCAGCCATCTTGTGATCATGAGGTGACAATATTATATAATAAAAGCCCAGGGACTGAAAGGTGGAAAGATCAGAATGACCAGTTGACCAGTCACTATGACACCCACTGGCCACTAGGGGGTAGACGCTCAATGCAGGAGCTGCCCCCTGGTGGTCAGTGCACTCCCGCAGTGAGAGTGCCACTAGACTGACCAGGATGAGCGGCTGCTCCCACAGAGGGCTGATCCCCGAAGGCCACACCCTCCACCAGTGCACTAATCCCATGCACCAAGCCTCTAGTGTGAAAATAAAAATCAACATGGTTTGAGGGTTTATCTCTGTGGTCTTTCTCCCCCAAACCCATAATCCCAGCCTAATCATGAGAAAAACATTGAACAAATCCTAATAGAAGACAGTCTACAAAATACCTGACTAGTACTCCTCAAACCATCATGGTTATCAAATACAAGGAATGCCTCTAAAACTGTCACAACCCAGAGCGATGGAGATATGACGACTAAATGTAAGGTGGTATCCTGGGTTGGATTCTGAACAGAAAAGGGACATTGGTTGAAAACCACTAAGAAAATCTCAATAAAGTATGGACTTTAGTTTATTACTATTTCTTCATTAATTCTAACAAATGTACCATATTAACGTAAGATGTTAATAATAAGGGAAACAGGGTGGTAGGCATTGGAGAACTCTCTGTACTATTTTTCTGTAAACATTTTTCTATAAATATTCTAAAACAGAACATTGACAACAAAAATAAGCATAGTAAATGGGCAGAAAGATAAGGAGAGCATAGGTGCTTGCAGACACCGTTGAACTTCTGAGCAAATCCAGCAATTGCTTACTCCCGGGTTTTTAGTTATGTGAGAAAATGTATTTCCCATTTTAAAATTCCTGTTGGTTGGGTTTTCTGTTCTTGCAGCAAAGTGTGTCTAACACTATAAATACTTAACGGATAGATGGATGGAAGACTAGCTTAGCACAGTGTCCGGCATGTAGCAGGAGTTCCTACAGTTTGGAAGATGTAGTATGAAGCCCTTGTCTATTCTTCCTTAGGTTCCTGGGAGATAGCTTCTAAAAGCTTTGAAATCTCCCAAGTGGTAGGAGTGTCTCTGTTATTCATGAGCCCCTTGGATCACACCTGAGTTTATAACTAGCAAGAAAACTCAAAGAGAGAGAGAGAGAGAGAAGAAAAGGAAAACTCAGAATACCAGAAAGACCACCCATGAACTTAGAGGGTTGGGGCTTTGAGCCAGCTCATCCTCCCAGGAGGGGATGGGAGCTGGAGATTGGATTCCATCACATGGCCAATGAATCAATCAGTCATAACTATATGATGAAGCTCCAATAAAAACTCTGGACACCAAAGCTCAGTGGAACTTCCTGGTTGTTGAACAAATTGATGTGCCAAGAAGTTGACGTGCCCTGACACCACTCGAGGAGAGCACAGAAACTCTGTTTAGGAGTCTCTTAGACTTTGACCTATGTGTCTCTTCTTTGTCTCGTCCTGATGTATATCCTTTATAATAAACCTGTAATCAAAGGCCTAGTGCTTTTCAGAGTTCTGTGTCCATTCTAGTGAATCATTGAATCTGAGGGGCTCATGGAAACACCCAAATTTGTTACCAATTTTTCAGAAGCACAGATGGCTGGGGAACCCTAAACTTCTGGCCAGCATTGGAAGTGAGGGCAGTCTTATTGGGCTCTGTACCAGTAACCTATTCTGTGTAATAATTTACCCCAAAACTTGTTGGCTCAAAACAAAACAAAAACACATTTATTATCTTAGAGTTTCTATGTGTTAAGAATTTGGATGCAGCTTACCTGGGTGCCTCTGACTTAGGTTCTCTCATGAGCCTGCAATTAGGGTGACAGCTGTCACTTCAAGCCTAATCAAGGGGAGGATTCACTTCCCAGCTAACTCACATGGTTGTTAGCACGCCTCACTCAGGTGCTCAGTGACTGTTGGTGAGAGACATCGGTTTCTTAACCCTGAAACCCAGGCTTATGCCCTGACCAGGAATCGAACCGGTGATCCTTTGGTGGGACAATGGTGGGACAATGCTCAACCAACTGAGCCTCACTGGCCAGGGCAGATGTTTGAGTTCTTGCTTTTAATTCTTTTTAGTATATATCCAAGTGTCAACTTGCTTGATTATAGAGGAATTCTATTTTTAGTTTTTCAGCAACCCCCTGTCTTTCTTAGAGGCTGTACCATTTATATTCCACCCAAAGTGCAAAAGGGTAAATGTGTGTAGCTTTTAATATAGCTCCTAGGAATGTATCTTATATGCTCTACCCCTTGGAGAAAAGTCCTTTTGACATTCAACTTTATATCCTGAACAATACCTCACATATAATTGATGCCTCAAACATATTTTGTTAAATAAATGCATAAACAGGGCATAAAAAAAAATCCCTATCTTGAAACAAAGGAGTCTGCTTTTATTTGAGACACGCTAAAAACTTCAGACAAGATCCAAGTAGCTGCTGAACAGTGTCCCTAGAGATATATTTTTTTAAAGCTGGTATATAAATCCAGAGTTTTATTTCTTAAAAACAAGTAGTCCCACAGTATATTTCTTTTTCTCTCACCAGCTTCTTGTCAACACTAGGCTCATCTCCTAGGCCTGTTTCTTTTCTAGGCTCACAATAAAACTGATTTAAAGTAAAAGTTTCTTTAAGAATTATGCTACAATATGCTGATCTGAAAATAAATTTTCTAAAATTATTTTTTTTACCCATAAGGGGGCCATCAAAGATTTCCTGGTGATATTATTTTCTAAGAACTTATGCACAGGTTATAAACTTCCTTCTGTCGGAAGCGACTAGATGATACTTTTGATTATCTTCCATTTCAAATTTCTAGGTAAGGTTTTAATGCAGCAACAATTAAAATGAACTCAAAAGGCCTTTTATTTGATTATTATCTTTAATAACTTTGCATTACAGGGAAAGTGCTGTTGAAGTATATATTGAAGATTTTATTTTTTTAGAAAGAAGCTTGGGGGATATTTTCCTTATGATGCTTTTCCCTCCTATGTTACTACTCACTCGCACAACAATGTGGAAAGAGGAGAGGAGGTAAAATAAGTAAATAATGTTTCACAAAACCATAAGCAAAAGGGTTAGGCATTTACCTAAAATTATATTTTTTAATATATGTTATTGATATTTTACAGAGAGGAAGGGAGAGAGATAGAAAGCTAGAAACATCGATGAAAGAGAAACATCGACCAGCTGCCTCTTGCACACCCCCTACTGGGGATGTGCCCACAACCAATGTACATGCCCTTGACCGGAATCAAACCCGGGACCTTTCAGTCCGCAGACCGATGCTCTACCACTAAGCCAAACCGGTTTCGGCTAAAATTATATTTTATAATCTCTGGAAATGTTGGTTATCTGTGATTATTCAGGGGTGAAAGTTATATCTTAGACAGTTGCCCAGCACAAGACGCCATTTCCTCTTGAACCTCACACCTACGCCATGAGCCTTCATAGCCACACAGCTCAACCCTCCTAGCCTTAGCCCATTGGACCAGGGATGAGCACCTGACCAGGACTAAGCCAGTCTCCCTTGTGGCGACTTGCCCTTGCACCAGGAAGAAGATGATTTGTTTGCCAGCTGCTTGAAATGAGGACACGTGGCCTGCAGACTTCTGGGTCAGTCATGTTTAATCAACAACACAGGGAGAAGCAGAAGAAAAGGAAGAAGAAAAAAAAAACACTTGTAAACAGAACACCCACAGGAAGAAGAAACGGTGCAGCGTGGAAAGAGATGGGGTTGTGGGAGAAGGTGGGCAGGTAGCCAGGCAGCTCCTAGGATTCTGAAGGCTTTCCAATTTCTGGTCACTCTAGATAGAGTACCTCAATTGTCTGTTTTTTAATATGTATTTATTAATTTCAGAGAAGAAAGAAGAGAGATAAAGAGAGAGAAACATCAATAATGAGAGAGAACCACTGATCAGCTGCCTCCTGCCTGGACCCCATTGGGGATCGGTCCTCAACCTGGGCATGTGTTTTTGACTGGAATCGAACCGGGACCCTTCAGTCTGCAGCCCGACACTCTATGCACCGAACCAAAGGAGCCAGGGCGACGGACCTGACGGACCCACCGCTACCTGGTACCTGGAAGATGACTTAATTTTGAATCATGTGTATATTTGTGACAGCAATTAGGAAAGGGGGTGAAACTCAAGGACGAAACTGGGTGGGCTGTTCCAGGGACATCCTAGGGAACCTGGGTGAGAAGAGTTGGGGAAAGGCAGAGGCAGAGATGCCCCAGAAGGAGCTGAAAGTCTGAGGAGAGGGTGACAAGTTCAACTGTGCACATGTTAAGCCTGTGGAGTCTGCAGAAACACTGGGAACTGTGTCCGGGGTGGGGGTGGGGGAGCACTGGTGGGTTTAAGCTCAGGAAAGAGATCTGGACTAGAAAGAAGGATTTTGGAATTATTAATATCTTGATGGTATTAACAGTCATGACATTGAATGAGATCACACAGGAAGAGTGTGAGAAGCAAGAAAAATGAGTGTCCATGACAGCACCTATAATTAAGTGACAGATGAAGAAAAAAATGAGCCATAAAGGAGACTGGGGTGGGAGAGAGACTAGGAGAGCACAGCGGCACAGAAACCAAGAGCATTTGAAGAAAAAGAGAGAGACGTCACTGGTGCAACCGAGTTAGGGCCTAAGAGGTGTGCACTAGAATTAATGCCAAGATGAGCATTGGTGCCCCAGTGAGAACCGTTTTAGGGGGGTTGGATGTGTGGCCGAAGCTGGGGATGGAGTGGACAGAGGAGAGGATGGTAGAGAGGACTGCAGACTGGAGAGACAGCTCTTCAGAGAAATCTGGCTGTCAAGCAGAGAGAAAGGGCAGGAGCTGGAAGGTAATGTGGGGGTGGGGAGTCTGGGAAATCTGAGGCACTTAGGAATGTTGAGATCGTCACAGGTAGATAGGAGTAGAAGCAGAGAGGTGCACCCCTGGTGAGTGAGGTTCTAGCAACGTAGAGAGGATGAGATCCATGCCCGGGACGATGCTGTCCTTGGTGGTGATCCCCATGAGGGAGAGGGGAAGAAGGCTGGAAGGAAGACAGAGGGATGTCGAGCTTGGATGTAGAACTGGTGACAGCCTCAGCTGGCCCCACAGGGACCTTTAGAACCAGGATGCCCTTCAGAGGTGTCCCAAATGGGCCAAGGCTGGGCATTTATCCAGCAGAGAATGCCAGTCACCCTGCCAGGAAAGGACACCACCTTTGGCGAGATGGCTCTCCTTAGCCGAGGCAATCCCTAAAGGGACCCCGCCAGTTGAAGACTGCCTCGGGATGGCAGTCCCAGCAGCCAGGGCCACAAACCCTTCAAAGGAGGGGGATCTGAGGACACCACACAGTGCCCCACATTCTTCTCCTTTTTATATTGAAGAAAAGTCTACATTCCTTGGCCCCATTTTCAACTCCTTCCATTTTCTGGCCTTTGCCCACCACCCTAGGCTTCTCTCCTACCTTCTACTGAAACCCTCCTCCTCATTCTTTGATCCCTCTATGCCTTTTCACCCCTTGGTCTGATGATCCTGATCTTATACTATCCCTCCTTCAAAATCCATCTCTCAGACTTTGCTATTTCTGAGACTGTTTCCCTGACTCTCCTAGATAAGAGCAAGTCTCTCCCGTGTTTCTTCTACCTTGTATTTTGCACTTAATCACCTCGTGTTGTACTTTATCGCTATCCTCAACTGGGCTGAGCTCTCTGATTGCAGGGACACTGGATAATCTTGGTGCTACCAGTCCTGTGTGTTGGGTATAGAGGAGAAACTGAGTTGCCGTTAGTTACTGAATATGTGAATGAATTTATGAATAGATGAATGAATGAGTGAATTAGTAAGCTTGGGTTCAGTGGGGTGACTAGTCTAGAGCCTGGTGCCAAGAAGGATCAGCAGCCATGTGAACTATAATAATATCCAATGGGCATGGTGAACCCCTTTCCAGCCCATCTTGTGTTGATACCCAAGGGGGTCCTTTCTGGTGGGTGGGGCAATATGACTTGTGGAGAGGTAGAGTTATTATAGATATTTATTGATTTAAGGGGGGGGGGAATTGTGGTTCCACTTATTTATGCATTCATTGGTTGACTCTTCTATGTGCCCTGACTGGGAATTGAACCCACAACCTTAGTGCATCAGCACAACACTCCAACCAACTACCTGGCCAGGGTGTGAGGGAGGCAGAATTTTTATTCCAAGGAGAAAGGCAATGGAGGAAGGAGAAGGATGGGAAGAAATTCTGTCGTAACGGAAGTAAGACTTGAGCTATTGTCTGTGAGTACAAAGAAAGGTTCTAGCCACTTAGGGCCCTGGAGAAGTCCAGGGCTGGCTGAGTGTGGGGCCTGGGTCAGAGCCTTGGGTTAAGGGTGTAATCTGATACTGGTGGGGTTGGGAGATGACAACAGGACAAGCAGGTACAGGGCTCCCCCAGGCCCACTGTGTGCTGGGCTCAGAAAGAAGACAAACCCTAGATTCATCAGGTCCTATTGAGTCTGGGGCTGGGTACTTCTGAGCCTCCTTGGGGTAGGGTTTCATTACATGGGATGACAGCTTCTTTCTTCTCTGCTTTGATACACAAATACTTGTCCTCAAGCATTTTCTTATTTAATTCTTAGAATACCCTTTAATATATATTATCGTATATGTATGTGTGTGTGTGTGTGTATATATATATATATATATATATATATATATTCATTTAGTAAACACTGATACAAAACTGACCATGTGCCAGGTACTGTTTCTAGCATTTTAAAAATATTAATACATTAGATGTTCATAACATTCCTGTGAGGTCATCGGTACTTTTATCCTGCTTTACAGGTTACATAACTAGTGGGTAACTGATTATTTGCATTCTACAGGACAAAGAGGTTCATTCATTCATTCGTCAGGTAGTTATCGATTGCTCCCTGGGACAAGGCCCTGTGCGCGGCAGTAAGGTTCAGTGCCAGAGAAGATGGGGTAAGGCCTCGCTCTCAAGAAGCTGACGCTGTCGGGTCCTGAGTCCCACCCTGCTGAAGCTTGGTGCCTGCAGGTGTTCTCCATGGACGCTTTCTGCTAATCTGTGGAAATTCCTCATTGGTAAGCCGCCTGGAAGGTGGAGATAACTGTTTCTCTGGCAAGAACTTGCCTTGTCTGTACCAAACTGGCTCTAGTAGGAAGCAAGCAAAGCCCGTTCCTAAGAGTGAGTGGAATGCTTGGTTTCCAGCCCTTCCTGCCTTTCTCTATACCCCCTCCTCCACCCGGAACGCCATCTCCAAAGATTCATCCTTTCTGCAAACTCTGACAATAGCTGCTTCCAGAAGAGCTGCTTTGGCTGTCCCCAGCCCCATTGTGACAACACATATAGTGAACACTTACTGTGGACCTCTTATTATTATTATTATCTTTTTAATATGTTTTCTATTGATTTCACAGAGGAAGGGAGAGGGAGAGAGAGAAACATCAATGATGCACCCAGCCAGCATGGCTCAGTGGTTGAGCGTCGACCTATGAAGCAGGAGGTCATGGTTCGATTCCCAGTCAGGGCACATACCCAGGTTGCAGGCTCAATCCCAGTGGGGGGCATGGAGGAGGCAGCCAATCAATGATTATCTCTCATCATTGATGTCTCTATCCCTCTCTTCCTCTCCCTTCCTCTCTGAAATCAATAAAAACATATTTTTAAAAAATCAATGATGAGAGGGAATCATTGATTGTCTGTCTCCTGCACACACACATACACACACCCCGCACTGGGGATCAAGACAGAAACCCTACCATGTGCCCTTGACCAGAATCAAACCCAGGACCTTGAGTCCACATGCTGGCGCTCTATCCACTGAGCCAAACCAGCTAGTGCCGGATATTTTCTTTCTTCTTTTTTTAAAAAAATATATTTTATTGATATTTTACAGAGAGGAAGGGAGAGAGATAGAGAGCTAGAAATGTCAATGAGAGAGAAACATCGACCAGCTGCCTCTTGCACACCCCCTACTGGGGATGTGCCCACAACCAATGTACATGCCCTTGACTGGAATCAAACCCGGGACCTTTCAGTCCGCAGACCAACCCTCTACTACTGAGCCAAACCGGTTTCGGCCGGATATTTTCTTACTTAATCTTCACAACAATCCTCTGAGAAAGATCTTATCATCTCCATACTATAGATAAGAACACGGAAGCTCTCCGAAAGGAAAGATCTTGTCCAAGGTCACCCAGCTAGTCAGCGGTAGAGCTGGGATTTGAACCCATGTCCATCTGACTCTAAATACCAAGCTGGGTTTTTCTTCTTTTTTTTCATTCTCTCTATTTTATTGCATTAGAAATTTATTTCCTTCACATATACTGAATATAAAACCTATCTTCACAATGAATTATGCCTCGCTGCTCTCATTTTTTCACACAAAAATTAATGGCCACTCCCTGAAAAAAAAACTGAAATAAATCCAGAGGCCCTCGCGCTGAACCAAGGCACTACACTGCTGATACTCCAGCTTTTGTTTCTGGAATCCTTGGATATTCAACAGACATCCCACAATTATGAGGTTGCTCGTGGCCTTCAGTTGTTTCATGGGTGAATTTCTTGTTTGCTCAGCTTGATTTTTATCCCCTGTGATGCACACAGTAAATGCATAATAAATGTTTGTTGAATGAATGGATTTTACATGTATCTTGCTGAAATATACGCAGCTCTATTTGATTCACTAGAGTGGCATAGCCGAACAAGAAATAATTTTTCTTAATGTGTCCCTTATAAATTGAACCTGACTATATTTGATTAATTCCACATCGTGCATTTTTATTGCACCGATCACTCTGGTATCAGGTCATATTTATTTTAAAAACAGATTCACAAAGGGTGCTGGGCTGGAGTGACAGTGTAAATATGTTAATAATAAAAAATAATACTAAAGATATTTTACTGGAAACTCTCCCATGCTAATGATGAGTAAGTGCATCCTACAGAAATATGTTTGATTTACAATGCAATTAATTTTTTTTTAAAAAAGAATCAGATCCCGTACCCTATCTTGAATACTTTAAGAAGGAAAACTAAAAATGAATATTGAGGCCATAAAAATCAGAGAAACAAAGACCACCTTAAAGACCTTTAGCATTTTAGTTAGAACAATAGCCCAATCACTAAAAAAAAAACAAAAACGGTGCTGTTGTCAGAGCAAACGCGTCCAGATTAGAAAGATCCTCCCGGGTAGCCTCGGAGATTTGGCGCCGTGCAGGCAGCCCACACCCAGCGCAGCCCTCCCCGATGCAAAACGCCATGAATTACCCGGAGCCCCGAGAACCCTGGCACCTTCCATCACGCAACGCGAGGCTTTGGGGGGCTCCTTGTTCAGGAGGAAGCGAAGTCTTTCACGTCAACTCGCATTGTGGGATGCGTGAGCATTCCCATAGTTAGGGACTTGGCCCCGTCTTAGGATCCAGCTACGAAAAACAAATGCATCCTCGTACCCTATTCAAACTGCAAGAAATAAGCAATGTGCTCCGTTTGGTATTTCATCACTCAACTCAGACGCGCTAAGAAAGCGTGCATTCTTAGGCGCACTTTGGGGAAGGATGCCCATTTTTGTAATAGGATTTATAAAGTTGACTCTGCCTGCTTTGTATCCAAGGAGAGGGAGAAGCAGATGCCGGCGAGCGATCAGGCGCCACGGGGACCTCCGTGGCCATACAAAATGCTCGCGGTTTCCCCTCATTTATTTATTGAGGACAGATCTGCCGTGATGCAGCAGACACCAGACTTGCAGCTAGAACTCTCTGGCTTATTAACCAAATCTTATGTACAACGTTGATTTTTTTAAAAAAATATTTTAATTACCAAAAGAAGAGATGCTGTCTTGAGATGGTGCGTTTTCATGTTTCTCTTATGCATCTTAAAAGAAATATTGTAGAATGAATTATCACAATTTTCATTTTTTTTAAAAAAATTACAACAAATAGAGACTAAACTGGGCCTTTAAAAAATTTCACAGCTTAGTAGCCATATTATATCCCCTGAGAAGCAGAATCAGGGAGAAGACGGTAACAGAAAATACCACATAAGAGCTTTCTGTGATGGGCCTCTTAGCATTATTTTACCTTTAATCTCCAGGCACAATTACTTTTTGAAAAATAAAATTTTAATTTAGAAATAAAATAGCAAAGTAATTTACATCAAACGAGAAGAAATGGAAATAAAATATAGCATTGGAAAACTTGATGATGCTCAAATGGTTTGTGGTTTACCACCAACTCCTTCCAGTTAGGAACCACTTTCCTCTAGGTATCCTGCTGAATTTTATCTGTGAAAGGGGAGGGGAGTTCACTATTTCTACTCAAGGGGATGTTTAATATGCAGTGAGTAACACAACTTCTTCCTGCTTAACCTTCTCTGCCACCTGGTCTTCACAAGCTCTTCATAGGGGACAGACAGGTGGGCTATGGTTAAGAGATGGAGCTTTGGGCACGCCCGGGTTCCAATCCCCACTCTGCAGGTGACCCTGAACAATTGGCTCCTCCAAGCCTCAGTTCCTCATCTCTGAAGTGGGTAGAATTATAGTAGCCACTGCTTAGGATTAGTGTTAGCAGGAAAGGAGATGGTGCATGCATACAAAAAAAAAAAAAAAAAAAAGAATCAAGTATTCCATAATTGTGAGGGGGATGTGCTAAGCCAAGTTTTAAACTCCTATTCTGTTTTTATGGCCTGCTGTATGCAGCCAATCCACACTTTTGGGGGGGGGGGGGAGAAACAGTTTTTATTTCAGAGGGGAAGAGAGAGGGAGAGAGAGTCAGACACATCAATGATGAGAGAGAATCATTGATCGGCTGCCTCCTGTACGCCTCCTATTGGGGATCGAGCCTGCAACCCAGGCATGTGCCCTTGTCTGGAATCGAACCCAGGACCCTTCAGTCAGCACGCTGATGCTCTATCCACTGAGTTAAACCAGCGAGCGCCACACATTTTTTCATAATGAAGCTCTGATTCTCTATTCCCTTCTCCCTTCCGGAGTGTCCTCTGCAGGCATAGTTTTCTTTGTCCTCTAAGCAGCATGCTTCTTCCATGCTGCCTTCTGGCCCCTGAAAGGTAATTTGCAATGGCCAGCATGACCAGTGTTTTACCCACAGTTGAGAACATGGAAGAATTAACACCAAACGTTGTCCTGCTTTTTTAGTTTTTAATGACCTTGCCAGTTCAGAGAACCAGCTTGCTTTTTCCCAATGTAGGTCAAAACATTAAAGTGAATTATCCTTAGGTTGTCACAGCTAAGTTGTCTGATTTCCCCACTCTCATCCCCACCAGGAAGGAGGGGTAGGCCAGGCTGGGGTGAGTCCCATGGGGCTGTGGTGGGGCTCTGGCTAAAAGGGGTTGTCACCTGGCTGAGGAAGTGGATATTTATTTTGTACTTCGAGTTATAATCTAATACTACTTTATTTTGTTGCTCTAATTGACTTTCAATTGGCTCCTGTGTCCCTTTGATCTACCCCCATCAATGTAGGTTTGTTTGTTTTTTCAACCCCTTCCTTACTTTTTGGTTATTTCCTGTCCCAGACCTAAAATCAACCATTTTCCCAAGGAGTCCTGGTCCCTTTTACTGGACAGTGGTATAAGAAATCAACATCTTGGCACTAGGTATGCACTTATGGCAAGAAAATTTACATTTCAAAAATATATATAAATATGTCTGGATTTTCTTTTTCACTCAAAATGAAAATTATTTAATTCAAAATCACTATTGTTGAGTCTAAAGGACAAACCTATTTTAAAAATTTATCTACTTTATTGTGAAAAGAATGTTAAGCCATAACCAGTTTGGCTCATTGGATAGAGCATTGGCCCTTGGACTGAAGGGTCCCAGGTTTGATTCTGGCCAAGGACACATACCTGGGTTGTGGGCTTGATCGCCAGTAGGGGGCATGCATGTGGCAGCCAATCAATGATTCTCTCTCATCATTAGGTTTCTATCTTTCTCTCCCTCTTGCTTCCTCTCTAAGCTACAGCAATCCAGAGAAAGAAGAACAAAGTAGGAGGGATCTCAATACCAGATATCAAGCTGTAGTACAAAGCCACTGTTCTCAAAACTGCCTGGTACTGACACAAGAACAGACATATAGACCAACAGAATAGAATAGAGAACTCAGAAATCAACCCAAAGCACTATGCTCAATTAATATTTGACAAGGAGGCAAGAACATACAATGGAGTCAAGATAGTCTCTTCAATAAATGGTGTTGGGAAAATTGGACAGATACATGCAAAAAAATGAAACTAGACCACCAACTTATACCATACACAAAAATAAACTCAAAATGGATAAAGGACTTAAACATAAGATGAGAAACCATAAAAATAGTAGAGGAATCCACAGGCAGCAAAATCTCTGACATATGCCAAAGCATCATCTTCACTGATACAGCTACTAGGGCAATGGAAACTAAAGAGAAAATAAACAAATGGCACTATATCAAAATAAAAAGCTTCTGCACAGCAAAAGAAACCATCCACAAAACAACAAGGGAGAACACATTTGTCCTCCAAGCAGCATGAAGTTATTTCAGAGAGGAAGAAAGAAAGAGAGATGGGAGAACATATTTGCCAATGTTATCACCGATAAGGGTTTAATCTCCAACATTTACAGGGAACTCACACAACTTAACAAAAGGAAGATAAACAACCCAATCAAAAAATAATCATCGGACCTAAATAGATACTTTTTGAAAGAGGACATAAAGAAGGCCAAGAGACATGAAAACATGCTCAAAGTCACTAATCATCAGAGAGATGCAAATCAAAACGACAATGTGGTACAATCTCACACCTATTAGAATGGCTATCATCAACAAATCAACAAACGACAAGTGCTGGCGAGGATGCAGAGAAAAAGGAAGCCTTGTGCACTGCTGGTGGGAATGCAGACTGGTGCAGCCACTGTGGAGAACAGTATGGAGTGTCCTCAAAAAACTAAAAATGGAACTCCCATTTGACCCAGTGACCCCACTTCTAGAAATATATACCAAGAAACTAGAAATACCAATCAGAAAGAATATATACACCCCTATGTTCATAGCAGCACAATTTACCATAGCTAAGATTTGGAAACAGCCTAAGTGCCCACCAACAGATTGTACATCTACACAATGGAATACGATGCTGAGGTAAAAAAGAAGGAATTTGTACCATTTGCAATAGCATGAATGGACTTGGAGAGTATTATGCTAAAGTGAAATAAGCCAGTCAGTGAAAGATAAATATCACATGATCTCACTCATTTGTGGAATATAATGAACAACATAAGCTGATGAACAAAAACATCCAGAGACAGAGAAGCATCAATCAGGCCATCAAACCTCAGAGGGAAGGTAGGGCAGGGTGGGGATAAGGGGGAGAGATCAACCAAAGGACTAGTGTGCATGCAAATAAGCCTAACCAATGGGCACAGACACGGGGAGGGGGGGTGAAGGCATGAGTGGGGAGGTAGGCGGGGGCAATGGGGGAATAAGGACACATATGTAATACCTTAATCAATAAGAAAATAATAATAATAATGATAATAATAATAAAGACTCTTGATTTTAAATATATATTAAAGAAAAGAAAAAAGAATGCTGAAATCTAAGTATCTTCAAGAGGCAGATTTTTCATCTTTTACAGCCTACTTACAGAATTCACCAAATGTCATCACATGACCCTGCCAGGTAGATGTTATCATTTTTACTCTAGCATGGGGAAACTGAGGCAGAGAGAAGTGATGTGATTCTTTCTACCAGTGCCACACAACTGAGCTGAAGTTAGGATTAGCTTATTCTATCAAAAGCAGCATTTTGTGCTGAGATTTTGGCAAAGAACTGGGAAGTACAAAGATGAATAATTATGTGCCCCTTCCCCCCCATTTCCTAGGACCTCTTTCTTCAAATTAAGTGATAATCCTCACTCACCATCATACAAATATTTAGTGAGCGCCTACAAATTTGTTCCTTACCATGCCAGTCATCAGGGATGCTCTGATGATGAAATCTGTCCCTGCCTCAGGTTACTTCCAGTGCAGTAAATCGCCCCCCAGTGAGGTGGACGAGGTGGGAAAACGATGCAATCTCGGAAAGATTTAAAAGCACACTATTTGGAGACCCAGACATTTTCTTAGAGGGAGGCCAACTTCTGCTCTCCTGGCTCGTATCAATTGCAGCACCGGTCACACACACACGCGTGGGTGTTTAATAAAATGTTCTTCGAAAGTGATGATCATGAATTGAGATATGGAAAATCTGAACCCATTCTCTAGGAGTGCGGCTCGGGGGTGGAATGCTTTAGAAAGAGTCCCTGGGAGAAAAGGTAAAGGAATTGGGGTGACTAATACGATATCACGGAGAAAAGAAGGTTAAGGAGAATTTAATAGCCATCCTCAAACATCTAGAGGGATATTGCTCGAGTGTTTTCAACATCAGTTCTTGTCGACGAAGGACGGGGCATGAGGGAATTATCTTAAATGGGAGCAGGAGGGACTTAGATTAGATGTCAATGGTGTGTGTGGGGGCGGGGGGAAACCCAGCTGAAAGGATTGTGAGATGCTGGAAGGCAATGTGATGGAGAGCAAGAACACAGTTATTTTAGGAACAGGGTCTGGCCGATTATTGCTGGGGAAAGTGGAGAGCTCGGGGCAGGTCGCCAGTTCTGAGTTGTAGGAGCTGGCCCAAGCGACTTCACCTTTTTGAGGCTCAGTTTCCTCCTTTGTTAAATGGGGATAATAACAAAATCTATTATTGCATCGTTGTGAGAGTTAAATTAGACTCAGTGTTTCCCAAACTTTTGACATATGTGTACCCTTTCTATAATTTTTGTAATGCTGAGTACCCCTCGTAAAAAAAAAAAAAAAGGATGTATTTTAATAACAATCAAAGTATATTTATTTTTTCTCTTTTTGGTACACACACAAAATAATAAATGAAAAATAAAATTATTCATAATAAAATATAAATAAAAGTTATATTACATATTACGTTTATTTGCACACCGGACCATCTCACGCCTCATAACACTTTGACTTGACTCATGAGAACGAAGAATTAGGCGCAGCTAAGCACGGGGCAGTGCATATCCCCACCAAACTCCGGTGCAACGCATACCCCCACCAAACTCTTCCCGTACCCCTGGGGGTGCGCGTACCACACTTTGGGAAACACTGAATTAGATGAACCATTATGCTGGGCCCAGAATAATGCTCAATCAATGAAGGATGCCATTCATTACTATTAATCAACCCTGGTCCTACTTAGAAAAACACAACAAAAACCTCTACACATAAACAGAGCTCTCTTTTCAGGGGCATCAAACAAACACACAAACGCTGCTGTGAATTGTGGGATTTAGTCTCATTTGAAACACATGATGTGAACACTCGACGTGAAATAAAAAGATTGAAATAAGAGAATTCGTAGAGCGAAGTGGTAAAAAGCCTGGAATCAGTAAAATATGTGAGCATTTAGAATAGCGCCCGGCAAAAGGAACTGTTTGCCCCTGATAGAGCAAAACCACGGTGCGAGCCAAGGTCGATTTTTAAGTGAAAATTTCAAAAAAGACCTGCAAGGCTCCTCCCCTGGGAGAAATTGCTCCAAATGAGTGTGGGTCAAGCAAATAGGTGGATAAAATTTATGTGCACTAATCTGTAAATCAGAAGAATCTTGGTTGTCAATTCTTCACTATTTGGATAGCCTAGGCCAGTGGTCGGCAAACTGCGGCTCTCGAGCCACATGTGGCTCTTTGGCCCCTTGAGTGTGGGTGGCTCTTCCACAAAATACCACGTGCAGGCACGCAGGTACAGTGCAACTGAAACTTCGTGGCCCATGCGCAGAAGTCGGTTTTCGGCTCTCAAAAGAAATCTCAATTGTTGTACTGTTGATATTTGGCTCTGCTGACTAATGAGTTTGCCGACCACTGTCCTGAGCGTTTATTCTTAAACTATCTGCAGGCCCTAATAGCTGACTTGTCAGCTTTAAAGAAAGATAGCTGTTTGTTTCTGGTATTTTGAATACACCCAAGAAACAGTTCTCCGCATTGTGATTGTAGTCTATAAACTTTACTTCCTAGCAATTATAACTATGCAGCACGTTCGACTTACTAATATTTATTGAAATATTTTTAGCTGCAAAAACATTTTATGTTCACTATTATTTATTAATGCCCTGATTTAAAATATTACACATAAAATTTATTCCAGTGCACATTAGTAAATAAATTATGCTTGTAATTTCTAATGCATTTTTAATTATAAATTTATCCATGTCTACCTTTATTTATGATAGCGGTGTCTCACTGTTGAACATACTGTATATTAATGGCGACACTGCTAATTATGCATTCTTAGAAGTTGCATTCCACAAAACATACGAGTCTGAGTTTTTTGTTTTTTTTTTACATCCTAAGTCCCGCTAACATCAATTAATTTAGTCAACACACACAGTACTATAGCTACCTTTAAAGCAAGGAAAGACACTATTAGCAGATGGTCACAGGGCCTGGATTTGGGACGGGGACTACTTTTATATATAAATATAGCCAGAGAGATACTAAATACCAACCAGATGTTTCATTTTCAACCCAAGTGTCTAAAAAAAGGATATTCACCGGAAATAATATTCAGCACAAAAACACAAAAGCTCCATGAATCTCTGTGGCGCTCCCAGAGCTGATCTGTACTTAACTAGTATCAGTAAAGTGTTATCTTTAAGATTTTTAGGTTGGTTAATTTTGTGCTTCCCTTGCAACCACAAACTCACCTCACTATATGAACCAATATATGTACTTAAAAAAAAAATTCTTCCCATTGAAATATTATTTTAATTTGGAGAAATATTCTATTTCTCTGAAATTGTACACTTCTTGGGAGCGTCCTTCAACTAGTTTGAATGGATTTTTGACACCTGATTTACCATTATCCTGAAATTGCTTTGTACCATAGGAGTATAAATGCCTATGTTTTCCCTATGGGAGGAAAAATATATTTCAAAAGTAGAGGAAACCGCCGAAACCCGTTTGGCTCAGTGGACAGAGCATCGGTCTGCGGACTGAGGAGTCCCAGGTTCGATTCCGGTCAAGGGCATGTACATTGGTTGCGGGCACATCCCCGGTGGGGGGTGTGCAGGCGGCAGCTGGTTGACATTTCTCTCTCATTGACATTTCTAGCTCTCTATCCCCCTTCCTTCCTCTTTGTGGAAAATCAATAAAATATATATATTTTTTAAAAGTAAAGGAAACCAACATTGGAAAAGTAGCAGGAAAACATATTCACACACATAAAATATTGAGGACACACATTTGCAGAGAAACTCGTAGATACCTCCATTCCACCGCTCTGGGGTGGGGGAGGCTTGCCAGAGTTATTTTCATCTTTTTAAAAAATATATATTTTATTGATATTTTACAGAGAGGAAGGGAGAGAGATAGAGAGCTAGAAATGTCGATGAGAGAAACATCGACCAGCTGCCTCTTGTACACCCCCTACCGGGGATGTGCCCGCAACCAAGGTACATGCCCTTCACCAGAATCAAACCTGGGACCTATCAGTCCGCAGACCGACGCTCTACCACTGAGCCAAACCGGTTTAGGCATTTTCATCTTTTTAAGTTTCCTCTCAGCTTGTTGTCATAGGCTTGGCAAAGTGGTATTTTCCACGTGCAAATTCTGCTCATACAAAATGCCATTTCTAAATGCTTCATTTCAAGTGCACGTTTTGAGCAGCTTTTCTTTTTTATTTTCTTTTATATATTTTATTGATTTTTTACAGAGAGGAAGGGAGAGGGATAGAGAGTTAGAAATATCTATGAGAGGGAAACATCCATCAGCTGCCTCCTGCACACCCCCTACTGGGGATGTGCCCACAATCCAGGTACATGCCCTTGACCGGAATCGAACCTGGGACCTTTCAGTCCCCAGGCTGACGCTCTATCCACTGAGCCAAACCGGTTTCGGCGAGCAGCTTTTCATTTAGCAAACATTTTACCAAGTGTTTATGTTAGTTTAAAGCTTTAGTATATAAAAAGAAATAAGGAACATCCCCTTATGTCCTGTCAGGGAGACGGAAGTATATAGAAAGAAAAAAAGAAAATGTGAGGCGTGTTGAACACAGAGAACGACGCTCTTCAGGTGGCTTACTAGGAAGAGGTGACCTGGAAAGCTTCCTGGAGGAAGCACTATATGAATTGGGTCTTTGAGAATAAAAAGAATATACTTAAGAAATTATTCAAATGGCTGAAACCGGTTTGGCTCAGTGGATAGAGCATCAGTCTGTGGACTGAAGGGTCCCAGGTTCGATTCCGGTCAAGGGCATGTACATTGGCTGCGGGCACATCCCCGGTGGGGGGGTGCAGGAGGCAGCTGGTCGATGTCTCTCTCTCTCATCAATGTTTCTAGCTCTCTATCCCTCTCTCTTCCTCTTTGTAAAAAAATCAATTATATATATATATATATATATATATATATATATATATATATATATATTTTAGCCAAAACCGGTTTGGCTCAGTGGTAGAACATCGGTCTGCGGACTGAAAGGTCCCGAGTTCGATTCCGCTCAAGGGCATGTATATTGGTTGCGGGCACATCTCCAGTAGGGGGTGTGCAGGAGGCGGCTGGTCGATGTTTCTAGCTCTCTTATCTCTCTCCCTTCCTCTCTGTAAAATATCAATAAAATATATTAAAATATATGTATATATTTTAAAAAGAAATGATTAAAATGGCATATATATGTATATACATATGTAAAATGAAAATATTTTTTTAAAGCACATTGGGGCTTATCCTTTGCCACTATGTTTCTGTAGAAACCTAGAGAAGCCATAAGAGAAAAGGCCAAGGAGCTCTGCCCAGCATTTCCAGGCACCACAGACCTTGCAACCAAACTAGCTGTCATCTGACTGAATGTCTAGACTGGCAGAAGAACAACCCACCAACCCACAAAACCTTGAGAATTAATACATGGTGTTTTAAGCCACTAAATAGTATGAGGAGGAAGAGGAGGAGGAGGAGCACAAGGAGGAGGGGGGGGGGAGAAGGATAAAAGGAATTTATTCATTGGAGAGGGAAAGGACAATTAAGGTTTGAGCAGGAACTGAGGAAACCCGGAAGAGGACAATGAGATACAGAGATGGCAAACCACTTGCTGAAGGCCACACAGCTAGTAGGTGTTTCGAACCTCTATCCATTGTCCCAGTTCTAGTCCTGGGAACCACAAGAAAAGGAACCTCCATCCCTTCCCACAGCCTCCTTTCCAAATGGGAGCTGAAGTCCATGAAACCCGATTGTCACAGGTAGGCTGAGGTTGCAGCCCCTCTCCCTCTGGTCTGTTGGAGTCCCCTTCAGCCGGCCCAATCCGTGTGCTGTCAAAACATACTTTTTCTCTGTGTGTCAGCTGCTATGGTCCTACCCCCACACACCCTGAGAGATAGATCATTGTATGCTGTCCTTTTTGTTGTTGTTGTTAATCCCTGCCCGAGTATACTTTGTCTACTGATTGTTTTTGTTGTTGTTTTAAGAGAGTGGAAAGGAAGGAGGCTGGTCGAGGGCAAAACACTGGTGGGCGAGAACACATCAATTGGTTGCCTTCCGCACACGCCCTTACTGGGGCTGGGATACAGCCCACAACGTGGGTATGTGCCTCGGACCTGGGAATCCAACCTGAGGCACTTTGCTGCTTGGGCCAGTACCCTAACCACTGAGAAACATGGCCAGGGCTCCTTTGCTTCTTAATGCCATTTCAACTGTCTGATACAACTCCTACTTTTTGGAGGCTAAGCCATACAGTTGGCCCACCCTCTCTCCTCCTTGTCCATCTCCCTCCCTCAGCTGCAGAACGGCTTGGGAAGCACCCGTTTCTTTTTCACCTCAGATCCGTCCATCCTCCTAGGAGCTCTTGAGGTCCATGGTGGCACCTCAGTCCCTTGACCATCTCATCTCCAATTCTATGTCAGCCAGGACCCCACTCTCACATGGCTCTTCATCTGGGTTATTCACTGAGCCATCCCTCTCTGAGGATAACCTCCATCTTTCTGCCTTGCTCCCTCATTGACTCCCATTACACCCATTCCAGGACCTTCAGGTCAGTGATGCAAAGCTTTCTGGAATTCTGGGGCCCTTTGTTTAAGGCACTCTTAAAAGCTGAGATCTTAAACTCCTCGACTCCATCATACCTGCCTGGCAAAACTCCTTCCTTGAATCAAAGCAACTGCTCACCCTTTGTGTGCCTTTATCTTGACTACGTAAACTATAGAAAAGTCACACAAAGCATTATATTATGCTCTGTTCTATGTGAGTTACATGTATTACATGTATCACCATAAATTCAGTCTCTATTCTCAATGGAGCCCTCAACCATGTCTTTGAAATTTTACATTTCCCTGCACTCCAACTTACCATGACAACGTAGTCAAATTTAACTATAAGCGCCGAAACCGGTGTGGCTCAGTGGATAGAGCGTCGGCCTGTGGACTGAAAGGTCCTGGGTTTGATTCCGGTCAAGGGCATGTACCTTGGTTGTGGGCACATCCTCAGTAGGGGGTGTGCAAGAGGCAGCTGATCGATGATTCTCTCTCATCGATGTTTCTAACTCTCTATCCTTCTCTCTTCCTCTCTGTAAAAAAATCAATAAAATATATTTAAAAAAATTTAACTATAAGCTTCATGAAGCTGGAGTCCCTGCCTTGTTTTTCACCATTGAATCTCCAGTGCCTTATTGATCTACAGGCACTCAATAAGTACCTGATTATTGACAAAGGTGCAGTAATAGTGGTAAACATTTTATGTAAATATTAGTAAATATTAGCTTTATAGGGAGCTCTGTTCTATGTGAGTTACATGTATTAACTCGTTTAATCCTCACAGCAACACAATGGGGTTAGTTAGGACTTTTGTCATTCCCATTTTACAGATAAGGAATTTTAGAGCGGCAGCTTGGGAAGATGAAGTCAGGACATTTGTAAGTAGTAGAGTGGATTTGCTTAGTGTGTCCAGTTGGGTAGTTTGGGTTTTATGTGAATGAGGGGCAATCAGACAGCTGTGCTTCAG
The DNA here is from genome assembly GCA_963924515.1 of Vespertilio murinus. Taxonomy (NCBI): domain Eukaryota; kingdom Metazoa; phylum Chordata; class Mammalia; order Chiroptera; family Vespertilionidae; genus Vespertilio; species Vespertilio murinus. The sequence goes on along the minus strand of OZ004708.1, from coordinate 179,323,096 downwards.
ACTGGAGCTCAAGACAGAAGTGAAAATTAAGATTAACATTTAGGAGGGGTGAAATACTCTGGTGACTCCAGAAAACAGACTATCAAACCGTGTTTACACCCTTGGCTTTGGCAGAGTGCCTCTCACGGGCCCCCAGTGGAACTGTGGTGGTGTGTGTGCAGGAATACACTTGGGTGTTTAAGGTGCATTTCCCCTCACTCCCATGAGCTAAGAGATTATTTATATTTGAAAATAAGGGTAGATCCAAGGTCTATTTGTTGGTGACTTTAATATTGGGTAAGGATTCCCCTGGGCTGAAATTCAGTCTTGCATTTTCTTTCTCTTATGCTAAGATGCATTTAAAATTTTGTATTTATTGATAGAGTTGAGTGAGAGAGAGGAAAGGAGAGAGGAAAAAATTATTTGTTGTTCCACTTATTTATGCATCCATTGTTGCTTTTTTGTATGTGCCCCGAAGGGAAATGAACCCCCAATCTTTGTGTATGGGGAGGATGGTCTAACCAACTCAGCTACCTGGCCAGGGCCCTAAGGTGCATTTTTGAAAGAGACTTTCTGGTCTGTCTCTCAGGTAGGAGAGATATATCATTGCATTCGAGTTCTTTCCCCTTCAGGTGGCTTCTCCCACGGATTCCTGCTAAGAGAGAGAGCCCACAAACAATGAGCCCCTGTTCTCTGTCAGTCCTCATATCTCATGGACACCGCCCTTCAGTATCACCTCCATTTTACAGATAATAAGAGTAATAGCCAACATTTACTAAGTGTTTATTGTGTCTGGCAGTGTGTGTGGGGTTTTTAAAGCATCATCCCGTTTGAGTCTCACCGCAAATACCCTAAAATTGGAACTACTGCTCGGGTGGGAGGTGTCTTGTTTTAGGATGCACAGCCAGTTAGGTCTTTCTGAGCCAGGGGCTAAGCTGCCTCATCACTCATTTTCTATGAACTTGGGGCTTTCTCCCGAAGAAATGGGGAGAAAGGAGACGATCCGAAGGAGAACGCTAACACTGATTTCCACCTACCCAAGTCCAGGGGTAGACTCTCTGCAGACTCTGAGCTAGTCTCAGACCAAGGCCTCACCTGGCGCCAGGAGAGTGGCGCGCATGCGCACGCCTTTCCGTCCGGCCCCGCCCCCCTCGGGAGGACTCCGCTCTCGGCTCCCGGCTCTGGGGCTTGCGCACTACGTCCCCAGCCAGCAGCGCCTTCCCAGCCGGGGACTTCCGGTGCATGAGGTGTGCTTCCGGGTCGTGGCGCGACTCGGGGCAACCGAGCAGCTACTCGGCCGGCGGGCGGCGGCGAGCGGCGGGGGCATGAGGGCGAGCCCGGAAGGCGGCAGCTGAGCCGGCCGGCCGGCCGGGAGGATCGCCAGTCCCCGAGGTTTCCGAGAGTCCGGGGCTGGGGCCGAGAGGCACAGCGGAGCCGGGCCCTCCCCCCGGGAACGTGTCCCGGGCCGCCCCGGCCGGTAGTGTGGCAGCGCCTTCAGGTAAAGGTTGCCCCAGCCGCTACCTCGCTCGCTCGCCCCCGCCGGCCGCCTGGAGAGCCTAGCGGCTCCGCATCCTCCGCGCCCCTGGTCCGGCCCTTGCTCAGGTCTCCCGTGAGCATCCGTTTCCCGGCCCTTCCCAGAACCGGAGGCTGCTGTGAGTCTGACAGCCAGCTGGGTGTGCGATTTGGGGGAGGAGAAGCTAGTGGGGCTGGCAGTGTTGCGGGGGGAGGGAGAGGAGGGAGGAGGATGCTATAGGATGCTATTGGCTCTGGCAGTTTCTGGCTCCACATTTAGGTGTTCTGATCTTCACAATAGGAAAATTAAGTTTTTAAAGCATTGCCTATGTGGCCTCCGGTTCCTAGCGCCTCCCCTCCATTTGCCACAAAGGGGTCAGTGGCCTTGCAGAACTGTTTTGGGTGTTTTTTTTTCTTGGTGGAGTGCTGCTGCAACTTTGATTCAGCTTTTTTTCTTTGGGGGAGTGGCAAAGAGTATTCTGAATCTGTTTAAATTAGGAAAAAATGACTATAGCTTAAACAAGAGTATTACTTCAACCTGAGCCCAAAAAGTTGACTCCGAAAGTGGTTAAAATTTTTTTTCTGAATGAACCCAAGTCGTTTTTGAAGCCTGTGACAGTACCTGGCACCGTGCAAAAAGCATCATGTTGTAAATCAAGACCAGCGATGTTCAAAACGTCCCCAGGTGTGAATGGTCAGATGGAGACAGTTGTTTACTAAAACATTAGTTCAAACAAAACCAACATGCTCATTCTGTTTTGACAAGCAAAAGGGGTGGATTCCTAGTTTAAAAACCCACGAGAGCAGGAAAAGGAGACACCGTCCTTTATGCTTCACAGACGAGCCCACAGGAGGTGCTCCATAAAGGCTGAAAGAGTTCTCCATGAGGCATTGATCATTGTTTTCAGTTTTTTGGGTTTTTTTTGGTTTACACACTTGCAAGCTTGCTGGAGCCTCTGAGGCCTGCTGGTGGCCCCTTTCCCATTCAGTTTTGTGCTCATGCCTACCTTCAACTAATGTGATCCCATCCTGAACGTACATTCCTCCACTCCTCCTGACCTGCTGCCTGGCTAACGTTCCAGATGTGCTGGAAAAGGCCCCCTTCCTCAATTACTCCACCCAGATCCTTTACCCAAGTAGGGCCTCCAGTCGTATTTGCTCTTTTCTTTGTCCCTTGTCTTGTAGGTCCTTCTCCCTGCCCAGAAGTTTCTCCTTTTCTGTTGTGAGCTACTGAGATGTTACTACCCAGGGCCCAGCTGAAATCGGCCTCCATCGACCAATTCAGTGCAACCCCAGCTGGAAATTATTTCTTTTCTAGAATCCTATAAACACTCATCATACCTATAATTACTTCACGTAGCAAGCCTTTACTGAGCATGGCTATATACCAGGTGCCATGCCAGACAACGTAGAGGTCAGTAAGGCTCAGTCCTTGTAGCAAGGAGCTCAATTTAGGGAGAGATGAGGGTTCAATAAATCCAGCACGGAGTGAGAGGTGCACTGTGTGAGTGTTCTCTCTGTGATAACAGTGGTCACGTAGAATGGGGAAGGGGGTGGTCGTTTGTTTTTGAGGAGTGTGCTGTGGCCAGGTAATGCTTCATTATGCGGGGCTAACTAAGCTTTATTATTTGCTGTGTGCTGGGTATTACATGTAGGTTTCTCTTGTTTAATCATTTTAATCTCAATTTACAGATTAGGAAGACTCAGGGTAAATTACACAGCTGGTACAAGACAGAGCCAGGATTCAAACCCAGGTCTGTCTGATGCCTACACCTGTGCTTTTTTCATTAAGTGTTTTGCCTTCTTCCTCACACCATAGCTCTCGATAGCAAGTATATATTGAAACAAGTATACTAGAGAAAGAAATGTGAGTGTCAAAATTAATGCTATAGATGTTCTTTTAAAATGTAGGGAAGACCATGATCTTTCAAAGCAAGAAGGTAGAAGGTGGGTCAGCTCAGCTTTGAATAGGAGCATGGAAGGCATTGTGTGGAGCAGTGTTTCCCAAAGTGTGGTCCGTGCACCCCCAGGGGTACGGGAAGCGTTTGGTGGGGGTACGCGTTGCACCGGAGTTTGGTGGGGATATGCACTGCACCGTGCTTAGCTGCGCCTAATTCTACGTTCTCATGAGTCAAGTCAAGACAGTCTTGTGAGGTGTGAGATGGTCCGGTGTGCAAATAAATGTTATTTATAATATAACTTTTATTTATATTTTATTATGAATAATTCTATTTTTCATTTATTATTTTGTGTATGTACCAAAAAAAATAAAAAATAAATATATTTTGATATTAAAATACATCCTTTTTTTTTCACGAGGGGTACTCAGCGTTACGAAAATTATAGAAGGGGTACACATATGTCAAAAGTTTGGGAAACACTGGTGTAGAGAATAACCATGACGTCTGTATTTCATTCCTGGTTCCTTCTCTGGCTAGATATGTGACCTTTGGCAAGTTTCCTAATTCTAAGCATTATTTTCCTCAAGTATGGGTTGGGATAGGGGATAATGTGGACCATATGGGTTGGGATGGGGGATAATGTGGCCCTCATGGAGTATTGTGAGTATGCGATAAGCTAATGTGGCTAAAAGGACTGATAACATGGTAAGGTCTCTGAAACGATTACTATAAGATGCAAAAGTGCAATGACTGGCATGGTTTTAGAGTGGTTAGTAGACCAGCCTTAAGAAAGTAAGCCAGCCGAAACCGGTTTGGCTCAGTGGAGAGAGCGTTGGCCTGGGGACTGAAGGGTCCCAGGTTCGATTCTGGTCAAGGGCATGTACCTTGGTTGCGGGCACATCCCCAGTTGGGGGGTGTGCAAGAGGCAGCTGATCGATGATTCTCTCTCATCGATGTTTCTAACTCTCTATCCCGCTCTCTTCCTCTCTGTAAAAAATCAATAAAATATATTAAAAAGAAAGAAAGAAAGAAAGAAAGAAAGAAAGAAAGAAAGAAAGAAAGAAAGAAAGCCATTGCTTCTTAGTGTGGGGATCCTGGAAGGTAAAGTTGGAGGGTCACTAGAGATCCATGTCAGTGAGGGACTGTCAGTCAAGAGAGGTAAATTCCTGTTTCTTCTTAAAACGTTCCTAGTTAATAAATACTTTGAGGATCTATGATTCATTCGACTGTGACAGGGAAAATGTTAGACCCTGGGAATGCAAAGAGGAATCAAACCAGGTTCCTACTCTGAGGTTGTTGACATTCTAGTTGGGAGACATAGTTGTGTGCAGGTGGACTGGAGAGAAGTACTTTAGGTACAAAGACAGCCATCCCCAAGGAGGACAGAAGAGGGAACTGATGATAGCTAATGAGCACTTACCGTGTGCCAACATTGTGTTAAAGGTACTGTCTCGTTTATTTCTCTACCGGAAAGTGTGTATTTTACAGATGAGCAAACCAGAGCGCAGAGATTAAATAAATTCCACGAGTTTATGCAGCTGTGGAGGCTGTGAGTAGAGGGGATCATTGTTAGATGTTGGTATCGCCACTCTCTTTGTGGTGTGGATGGGGACCCTCTGAGGAGACTTCAGGGAAGATCTAGCCCTTGAGCTGCTCCGGTGAGCTGGTCACTGCTGGGCAGTGGGATGCTGAGGAGTGAGGGTGGCCCTGCACTCACGGAGCTCATTGCCTCATCTGTGATGTTAAATACATTGCTTTTTAGTGGGGGGTTTGCTTTGCTAGTTGAATCAGAACTGAGGACTTTAGAAACTGTTGTTCTGCAGTGGATTTCTAAAGGCTGAGAATTTGCTGGAACTCTGTTATTCTGATGGCCTTATTGTTAAGAATACAGCAATAGATGCCAATTATATAACAAGGAATTCTGTCACATTATGTGTTTCTGGGTGTTGTTTTTTTTTTGGTGTTTTTTTTTTTTTTCCCAGTAGTAGGTTCTTGAGTTTCCTGTGAGTTTTAAGTTCTTGAGAAGTTTTGACATAAAGATTAGCTCATCGCTGAAACTGGTGTGGCTCAGTGGATAGTGTCGTCCTGCGGACTGAAAGGTCCCAGGTTCAATTCCGGTCAAGGGCATGTACTTTGGTTGAGGGCACATCCCCAGTGCGGGGTGTGCAGGAGGCAGCTGATCAATGTGTCTCTCATCGATGTTTCTAGTTCTCTATCCTTCTCCCTTCCTCTCTGTAAAAAAATCAATAAAATATATATATTTTTAAAAGATTAGCTCATTTCAATTTGTGTTAAGTTTAAAATAATTATAATTGAGCACTTAAGTTCTGGTCATTGTTAGATGTTTTCCCTATACTTCGTTTCCTTCGATCTTCACGATCTTCTGAGAGAGGTGAGGAATCTTAGTGAGCAGGTAGGGTACCCAAGAGTCACGTAGCTAGTGAGTGAGAAGGCCAGAAAAAAAAAAACTGGGCTTTCCAAAAGCGTGAACAGATATTTATTACATTAGTTTTCTTTTGCACATCTGCCTCAGGAGTCTCCAACTCAAATGCCCATGATGTAATATAGAAAGTAGGCTAGATCTTGAACTGGAGGGCATATGTCCATCTGAAGACAGCTGTTGGTTTTCAGTTTACTACCTCCCTTATTCCCACCCATCCCCAACAGAAGGTGTGTCTCACATCAATGTCTCTCTTCCTCTTTCTCCCTCTCTTTCCTCTCCCCCTTTCCCCCTCCCTCCTCCCTCCCTTCCCGTCTCTCTGAAAAGCAATGGGGAAAATATCCTTAGGTAAAGAGTAACAACAAAAGAAGAGATGCTGGAAATCTGGGTTTTAATGTATTTATTTAGATTTTTAAAAAAATTTTTATTTTAGGGAAAGAGAGAGATGGGGGGAGAGATAGAGAGAGGGAGAGAGAAATATCTGTTTTTCCACGTATTTATGCATTCATTGGTTGATTTTTGTATGTGTTCTGACTGGGGATTGAATCCACAACCTTGGTGTAGTAACTTGATGCTCTAACCAGCTGAGCTAACCAGCCCAGGCTGAGTTTTAATGTATGTATTTCGTTTTAAAAATTTGACATTTAAAAAATTTCCGTGTGGACTGAAGCACATTTGTGTGCTGTGTACAGTCCTAGGCTGTCTGATTGTGAACTCTGATGTACTTTATCGCTGAAATTTTGGTGTCCACTGTCCAAAGGAGGAGGTACAACTCAAGTCAGGATTCCTGGTAGAAGTGTCCTGGGAAATTGCCAGAGTGAGAGGCTTTTATAATTGACTCATACTGATGTCTTTGGGGAAGTGGCAGGGCGAATGCTTCTATGATATAGTCAGACTAAATTTCAGGAGGGATGGGGCTTGATGAGGAAATGACCTTGTAATACTTTTAGCTCTTTAAATGCTGTACAACCTCTTGCCCCTGTTGGTCCTCTGTACAGTGCCATGGAGTGAACTTGGGGGGTAAACATAACCTCTTGAGATTAAAAAATTGGCTCCCAGTGAAAGACAGTTTAGTAGAAAGTGCACTTGACTGAGAGGGGCTTGAGGTCTGACTGTCGCTATGCTGCTGACAGCCTTTTGATTTTGGTTGAGCCACTTTAGAGATTTTTGTATCTTTTTTCCCATCTGGATGATAATGAGGAGCTCAAATCAAGTCTTGCTGAAACCTTTTCAGGATGCCAAGCTTTCTGATTCTAATGGATGCGCTTAAAGTCTCACAGCTGATTACTGGTAGACCCAGTAGAGAATGGTTCACACACAAAGTGCTGTTTCTCCTCTCGTGGCAGGTGGGGAGCTACTGCTCAGCTCTTCCCCCGTTCTCTGCTCATTACTTCTGGGGAGGGACCTTGACAAGCCAGGTGTTCCCCAAATGCATACAGTGCTTTGTTGACTATATACACACAAGATTGAAAGGGGGCATGGAGACGCCCAGCATAGTGAGAGAAATATGGTCAGGGAGTGCCCAGCCCAAGAGTTTAATTTATTTTTATTTTAATACCCAGCTTCCACCAGGTGAAATTGAAAAAAATATTGGTCTTCTAGATACTTGTTTTCATTCATACTCTATTGTATGAGGACATAACATGGAATATAAAAATGAAGAAAATAAATCCTGAGCAGTCATTCAGAATTTATTAACTTGTGTTGGCAGCAGTCTAGATATATTGGGGAAATAGATTTAATATAGGAAACACAAAATTTGGACCCAAAGAAGGAAACAGTTTTAAGTAATTGAAAGTGAGAAAAATGGGAGAAACCCTTTTCAAAACAAACTTAAGTTCTGGAAACAGCCAGAAGGTATTAGAATAAGTATTGGAATTAAATTATAGTAATCACTTGTGAAATAAATTGAATATTATGTCACATTTACCCATACATATATGCAGTGTTAAATTCATATCCTATACTTGAGTATACTTTTATGAATATGCTTTTATTATTGATGCAGACAAAATGGACTGAATTTTACACATTCAAGACAATTTAACATTTTTAAATTCCCTATGGATTCATTTTAAGGAATATTATTATACATTAGGGGCCCAGGGCACGAATTCATACACCTTGAAAGGAACTGTGGGCTGCGAGGCTGTGGTAGGCACAGGGGTAGATCTCAGTGCCCACGCCCAGCCCCTCCCACCACAGACCCTGGTCCTCTGTCTGCTGGCAGCCCCCCTCCGTTGCCTCTGCTGCCCTGTTTGCCCCTCAGGAGCAGGGGGAGGTGGAGAAGCCCTCAGGGGCGATCAGGGCCAGCAACCACTGCTCACACCTGCTGATGGCGCCGAGCGATTGGGACCAGTGCTGGGCACCAGTAGTGGGTAAGACCGGAGGTTCTGGTGCTGGCTGTGTGTATGAGCAGGGCCAGTGCTGGCAATGGGTGCGAACAGTAGCTCCAGTGCTGGCAGCAGGTGCGAGCACTGGGGCGGGACTGTGGCACACAGGAGCAAAGAATTTTCAGTAACCACCAGAGGCTCGCCCCATGACAGTGACCAGCACCCACCTGGTCTGGCGCCCCCACTCACCTGCTTTACCATCCTGCCATTACCGACATCGGCCATGTTCAGCACACGCCCCTGGGTGACCAGCTCACGTCACAGTGACTGGTTGTTCGGTTGTTCCACCATTCGGTCTATTTGCATATTAGCCTTTTGTTGTATAGACTAGGGGCCCAGTGCACAAATTTGTGCACCTTGAAAGAAACTGTGGGCTGCGAAATTTTGATGGGCCTAAGGGCGGGTCTCAGCCAGTCCTCTGTATCCCCACTCGGCCCCCTCCCTCCATGCCCTTGGTCCCCTGTCTGCTGGCGGCCCCGCTCCCACACACCGCCGCTCCCACCACCACCACTCCCACACACTGATGGCACCAGCCCTGCTTGCACCTGCTGACGGTGCGGAGTGATTGGGGCCGGCACCATCAGAGGGTACAAGCAGCAGCTGCTGTCCCGATAGCCCCTCAGGAGCAGGGGGAAGTGGAGAAGCCCTCGGTGATCAGGGCCACCAGCCATTGGTTGCACCTGTGGATGGCGCCAAGTGATTAGGACCGGCGCTGGGTGCTGGCAGCGGGTGCGAGCAGGGCCAGCACCGGCAGTGGGTGTGAGTAGTAGCTCTGGTCCCAGCAGCAGGTGTGAGTGGAGCCAGCACCCGCAGCGGGTGCGAGCAGCAGCTGTGGATCTCGATTGCCCCTCTTAAGCAGGGAGAGGTGAAGAAGCCCTAAGGGGCAATTGGGGTGGCAGCTGCTGCTCGTACCTGCTGATGGCACCAAGTGATTGGGGCCGGCGCAGGGCACTGGCAGCTGGTGCGAGTGGCAACTCCAGCACCGGCAGTGGGTGCAACCGAGTCTGGTGCTGGCAGCAGGTGTGGGTGCTGGATGGGACTGTGGCACACAGGAGCAAAGAATTTTCAGTAACCACCGGAGGCCCGCCCCAATGGTCCCCCACCTTGGTCTGGTGCCCCCCCTCACCTGTGGGATCCCTTAACACGACCCGTTCAGGGCCCACTCAGGGTCCGGTTTCTGGAGGAGGCCACACACTAAAATGAAGAGACTGGAAAAGAGCTAATTTGGGAAAGTAGGGTCCCAGGCGGGAGTCCACCTGTAGTGGGAAGACTACCACTAGGCTCTGGCCTTGCCATCCCTTTTATTGAGGCTGTGGGACACACCCGTACCCTTAGGCCGGTAATAAGCGGATTATCATATCAGTAAGGATTTACATGATTACAAGATGGGGAAGTTGCCTCAGTTATATTGTCTCAATTAGTTAGGGAGTGGTTGGCTCTGATCTTCCAGAGCTTCCAGGTTGACCAGCCTTTTACATCTTTCTATTAGTGAGACAATGGTTGGTTTCCGGCACTCACCTGCTCCACTATCCTCCTGCAGCAGTCACTCGCCATGTTACATGTGCGCCCCCTGGTGGTCAGCACACGTCATAGCGACCGGTTCAATTGTTCCGCCTTTCGGTCTATATGCATATTAACCTTTTATTATATAGGATACCAGTGGCCTGGTGCACGAAATTTGTGCACATTAAAAGGGAATTAATTGGAGGAAATATTTTAGGATCCGAGTGCAGAGAAATGGGATTCCTGGTCGGCAGGCCGCTGACAGCAAGCTGACCAATGGCTGAGGAATTGGGCTCCCTCCTCTCCCCTGTAAGGGTCCAGGGTATGAGACCCAGAGTGTCGCTGCTGGGGCCCAGAGCTCCCTCCTGCCATGATGAGACCTATCAAATTTATCCTAACTGCCCCCCCCCCCCTCCCAGCCTGGTCGCCCCACACAGCCTGCTATTTGGTCATCCGTCTGGTTGTTTGGTTGTGATGGCCCATGGCTTTTCATATATTAGAAAGTACTGCTTCAGCAGAGAAATTGGTAGAAAATTGTTTGAAGAAATGGTTTTCTTTTTAAAACAAAGTAATTTTAGTTTCTGATATAAAAGACACTAACAAAGAACTGAGGTGCAGGCTTGAATCTTGAAGTCACATGTATCTATTTGAATACTGGCTTTGTCAATTATAAACTGTTGACCATCACAATCTGCAAAGTGAGGACAAGAATGCCAATCTTATATACTACTTGTGAAGATTAGATGAAATAACTTACACAGAGATACAAGTACTAGCTTTCAGGGGCATAAGACACTTAAATGTTAGTATAATGTAACAAAAGATTCTATGGAGTAATCATGAAGGAGTGAGACTTTTCATTTTCATGTCTGTATTATGAAATTAGTTTAATTTCTAGTTGTGCTTTGTGCATTACTTAGCACACCTACCAACTGTGCACTAATGAGAAAAAGATTTCAATATTGTTTTTAGGCTATTAAATGACTTGATCTGTTAAATAACAATAAATATTAGTTTTTTTCTTCTCATGCCATACCCTTGTTCTAACACTTCAACTACCTGTTGAAGTGTTAGAACAAGGGTATGTTATGTTCCCATCCCCATCTTACAAATGCTGAAACTGAAGCTTAAAGACGTAAAGTGGTCCAAGGTAGAGAGTTACTAAAATGCCAAAGGTAGGATTTGAATCTTGATTTTTCCTCTAATTACATTGCTTTGTCACTGTCCCATGCTGTTCTAGATTTGGATATTGGGACTGGCCCCTGTTTTGGGACCGTCATCAACCATGGCCCTCCTTACTAATTTAAACTTAATTCCCACAGAAAGTTATTGATTACGTTGAGAATATTTGGTTCCAGGTATAATCTTATGATATGAAGTTTAAAGATTTAATAGACCTCTAATAATACTCATGCTGGCAGAGGTTGGTGGTGAGATATAGGGGTCACTCATACATTGCTAGGGGGAATATAAGTTGGTAAAAGTTTTCTGGAAAGAATTTTGGTAGTACTATTTATCACAAGCCTTAAAAGAAGTCACGCATGCCTTTTGAGCAATTCCATTTTTAGGAACTGTTGTTAAAGAAAAAGAGATGTAGGAAATATTCATGTTCAAATATGTTCACTGTAGCAGTACTTATCATAGTAAAAATTAGAATCAACTTTAGTATTTAACAAAGGGCTTAGAGAAATTATGGAAAAGCCATAGGATGGGAATATTGTGCAGTCATTTAAAATGTTTTAGAAGAATATTGACATTAATGTGATTATCATGTAACATGAAGTGAAAAAAGGATATAAAACCATAAAAGTATGATCCCAGTTATGTCATACATAAGGAAAAGAAAAAGAAGTAGGTGGTAGGATGATAGGTCTTTATGCTTTGTTTTCTAAAACATAACTTTTTAGTAAAAGAAAAATCTTATAAACTTGGTATTAAAAATATAGAGCCAGTGAATATCATTTTGACAAAAAATAATTTTCATTCATGCAAATGACTTGGAGTTATAAATGGACTAGAGACCTGGTGCACAAATTTGTGCACAGGTGGAGTCCCTCGGGGTGGCCTGCGGGGATCGGGCCCCAGCGCTGCCCCCTCACCTACTCCACCATCCCATCTGCGGGGCGGTCAGTCTGGGACTCGGCCCCCTGCCAGGCTCCCTCCACACTTGGGAGCCAGGCAACGGCCCCGCCCCCATCACCACTGCTGGTCGCCACTTGCAGGGTGGTTGGTGGGGCAGTCTGGCCCCTGCTCGCACCTGCCTTGGCCTGGCACCGCCTGCTCACCTGCTCCACCATCTCATCAGAGTCTCACTCTCATCGGGGCCCAGCGGCACCTCCTCTGCCACCCACTGCCAGTGCCACGTTGCCTGGTCAAGGGGACAATTTGCATATTTGGCTTTTATTATATAGGATTGTATTTTCAAGTTAGTTTTCACCTCTGTTGTTAGAATTTGGTTTCATGTTTCTTGAGGTAAATGATGTTGAGGTTTCCTGGCTTCCTTCCTGTCCTTCCCACAAAATCCTGTTTCAGACAATATTGTGGAAGAAGAGTTGTGTTCATGTTGGATGTACCAGTGTCCCAGCCCACCTGCCTTCACCATTTTAGTGGCCCGTGGGTAGTGAGTAGTCCTGTGACAGGTCTTTTCTTTTTTAATTTAAATTCTTTATTGTTGAAAGTATTACATATTTCTTTTCTTTTTAATATTTTTATTGATTTCAGAGAGGAAAGGAGAGGCGAGAGAGATGAAAACATCAGTGTTGAGAGAGAATCATTGATTGGCTGCCTCTGGTCTGCCCCACACTGGGGATCCAGCCTGCAACCAGAGCTCATGGCCTGACTGGGAATCGAACCGTGACCTCCTGGTTCATAGGTCGATGCTCATCCACTGAGCCATGCCATCCAGCCAGACCTGTCTTTCAAAGAGAGTGCACTCTCGTATCTGTGAGGCTGGGCATTGATATGTAAAGGATAGGCAAAAGTAAGCTTACAGTTGTGAGTGCATGAAACATAGAGTTTATTCTTGTATTATTACTTATTAATTATTGTACTGTTTTCCATACTAAGAATTGTACTTTTCCCACCCTTGAATAGAGTTTTTTTGTGGGTTGAATGCTTAGATATTGGGAAGTGCTTTTTTTGATACAGAAAATTGTGTGAATTCCCATTTTTGTAAGAAAAAAATTAAAGGTCAAAGTATGGATTTTAATTTTTCTGTAATATGAAAAATGCATAAATATTAAAAGTCATAATGTGCCGAAACCGGTTTGGCTCAGTAGTAGAACGTCGGTCTGTGGACTGAAAAGTCCCAGGTTTGATCCGGTCAAGGGCATGTACATTGGTTGCGGGCACATCCCCGGTAGGGGGTGTGCAGGAGGCAGCTGGTCGATGTTTCTCTCTCATTGACATTTCTAGCTCTCTATCTCTCTCCCTTCCTCTCTGTAAAATATCAATAAAATATATATATTTAAAAAAGTCATAATGTATTGGTACCTTTTACCCTTTCCTAATTTTTGTATATTTCATCATTAACATTTCAGTTGTTTCAGCAAGTACAGTTAAGCATGATGGCCAGTTAAGTTTTTTTTAAAAATGTCCATGGTGATTCTATATACAATATAAAAAGTGTGCAAAAATTTAACAAAATATTTGAGCATGTTTAAATTAGGAAAATACCCGGCAAGATGTTTCTTTTTGTAAACTGCTTCTGTCCAAAGCATTCTGTATATTACCAGAATGAAAAATGACAGCACTTTGTCATCTGTTCAAATTGATATTGCACTCTTTGCAATGACAGCTGAAAAGGCCCACAGGTGCCATATAAAGAGGTGACCATGTTGTCATATTTCATTTCGGCATCCCTCTGCAAAGCCATAATTACCTAATTAGGTTGTTAATTAGGAGATTAGCATTTCACTATATTGATAGAATGCTCTTTACAGGCATGAGGCTAGATACAGATTTGTCTGCCCTAATTTATATTCCCTGCCTTTTTTGTATTTATTTATTTGCTTAAGTTTCTGATGTGGTGTAATTCAGTTTACCTGAGAAACAGTTTGTTTACAAGCTAATGAAGCTTTGATTACTGGGTTAAAGTTGCCTTGTTAATATATGAACAGAATTAAAAGGGTGGTCACATCCCCAAAATGATAATATAAATTTTGATTTGTTAGTACTTGTATTCTTGTAAGCATAGGCAACAAACACATGATAAATAAAATTGTTGGTATAGAAAAAATAAAATATATAAAAACTTAAGTTTGAAATGTGATAGAGATTTATACAGGGTTGGGCAAAAGTAGGTTTAGAGTTGTTCATACGGAGAAGAATACAATAATCCTATATAATAAAGAGCTAATATGCTAATTAGGCTGGACAGAGGAACAGTCTTCCAGAATGACCAGTGGGCAGGGCCATGAGCAGCCGGGGCCGCAATGGCCGAGCCCCTTGCACGAATTTTGTGCCTCAGGCCTCTAGCTAATAAATAATTATACAAGAGTAAACCGTGTTTCATACACTCACAACTGTAAATCTACTTTTGCCCACCCTGTATATATAAACTAGGTCAGTGGTCAGCAAACTGCGGCTCTTTGGCCCCTTGAATGTGGCTCTTCCACAAAATACCACTGCCCGGGCGAGTCTATTTTGAAGAAGTGGCGTTAGAAGAAGTTTAAGTTTAAAAATTTTGGCTCTCAAAAGAAATTTCAATCGTTGTGCTGTTGATATTTGGCTCTGTTGACTAATGAGTTTGCCCACCACTGAACTATGTGAAGGAAATTATTTAGTTATCTTTAAGAACAGATCTCTACTATTTAGACTTTAGACTTATAAAATTTGTTATTTTGAACATATTTCAGAAACTGAACCTTGTTTAATGACCTTGTTTAATGAGAACAAATATATCCAGTTTTCAGATTAGACTTCCTTAGGGTAGTCATCATGTATCAGGGTTTATTCCATTTGTGCCTTCTGTCCGTTCGTCTGTGCTTGGAACATTCTCTTCCCACAGTGTTTGCAGTCCTGCGTGCTTATGGAATTTGAAATATTTCAGAGTAACCTTTACTTGGTAAGCAGCATTTCCGCCAAGTGCGTCTAACATTCTTTGGGTAGGAGGAGGGATGATTAAAAAAACCCTGATTTCCATCTATTTTCACTTTGATGCATGATTTGACTGTAATGTTTGTAATTTGCATTATAAGTACCTTTTCTACTTTTTCCAGTTAAGGAGATTAAGTTTTACAGCAATATTAGGAGCACCATTCCCACTGAGGTAGTAGTTAAGCTCCTTTTGATTATATTTGGTATAATTGTTGAAGTTGTAAAAAGTACATGTTTGGCCAGACCAGTTTGGCTCATTGGATAGAGCATCAGCCTGCGGACTGAAAGGTCCCGGGTTCGATTCTGGTCAAGGGCACATACATCGGTTGCGGGCACATCCCCAGTGGGGGGTGTGCAAGAGACAGCTGATCTATGTTTCTCTCTCATCGATGTTTCTAACTCTCTATCCCTCTCTCTTCCTCTCTATAAAAAATTAATTAAAAAAATATATATATATTTAAAGTACATGTGTGCCTAAGTCCTTTTTCTCCACAGTTGTAGGAGTTTTGGGAGTAGTGGGTGGTTAGGTTGTCTGAAGTTTCACAGCTACTGCTGTTAATAAACAGTATTTCAAAAACACTTTGAAAATACAGATTATTTTATAACAGTTGCATAATAGTAGAGATCTTAGTCTAACTTGTGTTTAGAACTTTATATATAGTTTCTGTTAATAATTACAGTTGTTCTTCATACTTGTCATAGGAAGTATCTTTTGAGCAAAATTAGGCCTTGAGTTGTCCATTTTATCTTCATAAAATTAGATATTTCTGACACCAAAGTCTATGTTTTTCCACTAGGCCTTGCTGTTCAAACTGGGGTTATGTGCCAGGAGGTTTTAGAAGCTGCAGAGTAAGCATGGCACTCTATAGTTCAAAACTAAAGCACTTCTTTCCAGGTGTAGTATATTACAGGATAGGATGCAAATATGAGTGAATTCTACAAATAATTTTTTTGTAGCATAACGCTCTAGGTGGCTCTCCCCAGGTTCTGTCACACCTTGACGTATGCCCACTCCCCTCTGCCCTTCAGGTGTGTTCGGGAGGGTTTGAGAACCCTGTACTTGTAGCAGCTCCCTCTCCCTGCATCTTGGCACATGGTAAGATTCCGAGACATTTCAGGTGGAGGCTAGTGGTACAAGAAAAGGAAAATCAAGGGCCAGTGTCCCTTCGCCCAAAGGAAACATTGGTTGGGACACAAGACCTGCTCTGGCAGGTTGATAGGGTCTAGTGGGTTCCAGATGCCCTAAGTCCGTGCTCGGCAAACTGCGGCTCCCGAGCCACATGCGGCTCTTTGGCCCCTTGAGTGTGGCTCCTCCACAAAATACCACGGACTGGGCGAGTCTATTTTGAAGAAGTGGCGGTAGAAGAAGTTTAAGTTGAAAAAATTTGGCTCTCAAAAGAAATTTCAATCGCTGTGCTGTTGATATTTGGCTCTGTGGACTAATGAGTTTGCCGACCACTGTCTTAAGCCGCTCATCAGGGGGCCTCAGCAGGAAAGCCGGATTGACACCCAAGCTTCTCCATGTGGTCTTTTATCCCAGGCTTCTTCCCATGATTGGTGTATGATTCCAAAGAAGGCCACAGCAGAAGCTGCAGGTTTTCCTGAAATCAAGTCCCATATTACTTCCACTGCCTTCTGTTGCTCAGAGTAGATCCCAGTGTGAGTCTTGCTGGGAGGAGCTGCGAAGACTGGCCTTTTAAAAATCTACCATGTGACCTTGAGCAAGTTACTCTATTCCTTTAAGCCTTAATTTTGTTTTACCTATAAAGTGAAGCTTATATTAATACCTACACCTTGTGGTGGTTGCAAGGATGAAATATGTTGTTACATGAAAAGTACAGCTGATAGGCCACGCTTAGTAAATGTCACCTATTACTGTTCTCTGTGATTCTGCCTAATGAAAGCGTGGCCATCCTTAAAGGGGACCCTCTTCCTTCCTGAAGCCTTCTTGGGAAACATAATTGTCTTTGCATCTCATTTGGTGGTTAACATGCATTGCCGTATGTTGCTGTTAGGTCAGTAAAGGCAGTCTCCGGAGGATGCAGGCCAGTGTTTATATGATTTTTTGTAGGATTCCCAGTGCCTGCCTCGCAAGGATGTAGTGAATGAACCTCGTATTCAAGAGAAGATACAAGCATTTCATTTCTGTTGTTTTGCTTTAGACTAGTAAGTACCTGTAGTTAAAATATTGAAGTAAAAATGTGAAAGGAAAAATTAAACTCCAGATATAGGATATTTACTGTGTAATGAAATTAGACATTTTTACGTAGAGGAGATTTTAATTCTCGTAGGGGGAAAAAAGCTTAATTTTTTTTTTTTGGCTGGTCTAAAAAATAAATGAAGATTTAATTCAGAGTTAAATTGGAGAGTGTTAGGAAAAGAGATTTAAAAGCAATCAGGTGCATTTTATTTTAATGGTCATTTAAATTATTTTCAAATTCCAGGAGGTATGAATTCAGAACTTTAACTAGATTGAAGAATGTTGAAATCTTAGTTTAAAAAGGGGTCTGTTGGAAGACTTTGAATATAATAAAAAGGCTTTTGTATTTCTAACTGATCATTCCTGTTTGTGAAAAATAAATGTACTTTTATCGCACTAAGTAATCTTGTATAGGAGTCATGTTTAACTTGCCTAATGCTAATAGCATGAAGTGGGGGTACAATGTGGAAAGGTAAAAAAAAAAAAATCTCGCATCTGCTGTTACATGTTGTTAACTCCCTCAGCACACGTTAAATCATTTCAAGTACAATAATAGTGTGGGAGGTAAATTAACTAACCATTAACAATCTTATAAATACACAATTAACATGCCAGCATTTATATGACACATTGATGGGGCAGCAGTAATTTTTGATTGGGAGTTTGCAGACCTTTGAGAAACCTCCAGCTGTTTGCTTCTTTAGGTAAGTTCTCACCGATTGCAGGTGAGGGGACTTGAGGTGTGGCTGGCAGAGAAGTGAGCGTTTGCAGTGTTGAAAGTTCAAGAAGCGGAATTTCCTTCTGGCCATTGGCTGAACGTGAGCATTTTAAACCATGTTGCTGCCTGTCTCGAGATCTTAGGGTTTATTTGCCTCTGGGCGTTATTTAAAGAAACAGAAGAAACAGAGTTTTTAGGTATGGACTTCGTAGCTGAAGTTGCACAGATCGCTAGGGATTTTTTACAAAAAGATGGTCAGACCTAACTGAGAATTTAAAGGACCCCCATCCTCTGTGGTTTCAGGTCAACAAGTAGATGATCTCTGAAGTTCCTTTCGTGTGTAAAATGTTGTGACTTTTATATTTGAGCAATCACTGCATGCACTGTTTATATCTTGCTCTTTGACAATTCTCTGTTGCATTAGTGCAAGAGAGGCTAAGGAAGGGTCTAGTTTACTGCATAATACATTTGCTGTCTTACATCTTTCATAAAGACCCACGGGGCCCTAACCGGTTTGGCTCAGTGGACAGGGCGGAAAGGTCCCAGGTTCGATTCCAGTCAAGGGCATTTACTTTGGTTGCGGGCACATCCCCAGTAGGAGGTGTGCAGGAGACAGCTGGTCAATGTGTCTCTCTTATCGATGTTTCTAACTCTCTATCCCACTCTCTCTCCCTTCCTCTCTGTGAAAAGAAAAAAACAAACAAACAAACCCAATGAAATAAATAAATAAAAGAGACCCATGGAAGAAATTTCTCTCAGGCCCCAGAACTCAAGAGCTCAATGTCAGGATATTTAAAAATCATGTTTATTATAACTATTATAATTCTTTGTTCTTTTGTTTAGAGAGGCTGTATAGTGGTTAAGACCCCAAGCCCTTCGATTTGATTCTCGTACTTTTGAGCATTTTCATCTGTAACGTCTGCTTCAGAGGTTCTGCAGTCCGCCTGCAGGGAATGTACAGGATGTGTGCCGTGCGCTGGCTTACGGATTCATTCTGAGTGACGTCCCTTTGCCACTTTCCTCATCAACTGTTTTACTATGTTGTACCTCATGGGTTTTTTTTATAAGCTATTAGAAGTAAAGTTTGGAGGGTGTATGTGTGTAAAGTTATTATTAAAAATATATTTGTGTGGCTCAGTTGGTTGGAGCATCATCCCCTTACACTGAAAGGCTTTGAGTTTGATCCTTGGTCAGGGCATGTATGGGAAGGCAACCTATTGATGTTTCCCTCCCTCCTTCCCGCTCTCCCTCTCTCCCCCTCCTCTCTTTCTTACCCTGTCTTTCTCTCCTTTCCCCTCTGTGTAGGGCAGTGGTCGGCAAACTGCGGCTCTCGAGCCAAGGTTTGCCACTCTGTTGACTAATGCGTTTGCCCACCACTGGGGCTTAATCACAAAGAACAACAGCAGCCTGTAATTATTGGAATCGAGAGTCTATAGGGTATGTGACAAGTTACCACAGGAAAGTTACATGATCATTAATGAACACAAATGCTTATATAAAGTGGCAATAGCATCCACATTGTACCTAGACCCACACTAAGCACATAGTTGGAACTTAAGTATTTGTTGAATGAATGAATGAATGAAGTATAAAAGGAGACCCACCCAGTATATTAAAAATGATCATATGTTTTTTTGGGACATCTCTTAACATCCTCTTACTCTGCATGATGCCTCCGTTGCTTCCAATGTTGGTAAAACTATATGTTTTGAGGTCCCTGAAATTAAAAAGTGGGAGAACCTTTGAAAGGTAGGACATCTTAGGGGAACAGACTTCCTGGTGCCCGAAACTATTGTTTATCCGACAGCCTAAAGGTATAAGAAAAGGACCAACTATCTCACAGTCAAGGATTGGTGGCATCCGGGAAAGTCATTCAGGCCTGAAGAAATAGCATTTGTAAAAGTGTAGAGCAGCGTTTCTAACAATGTTCTCTGAAACTTATACCTTGATTTATTATAGTTTTCATAGGGGAAAATAATGTTTAGGGATCAGATAAGTTTGGGGTTTGGAATATGTTGTGTTACTAGATTCTCCACTCTTGGAGCTTCCCAATATACATTACTAGTTTAAAAGCTTTGAAAAGTGCTATAAACAGCAAGAAGAAAACATTTAATTTTGTTTAATCTGGCACTTCATAGATCTTTCTTTAAAATTTAAATTTTAAAATGAGGTAAAAAATATATAACATAATATTTACTATTTTAACCATTTTCAAGTGTACAGTTCGAGGCCATTAAGTATACTCACATTGTTGTGCAAACACCACCTCTATCTTACAGAACTTTTCCATCTACGTTGCCATTAAAAAGCCCAATTTTTCTGAACCACAGCCAACATTAATTTCAAACGTCTTTAATCCTTTTACAACTGGTGAGAGAAAATAACTTGTTTTAATCTGTGTTCAGAATATCTTTGTGTTAGAAATCAAATCTACCTTCAAATGATAATTTGCTGCTCTTTAAGTGATTTAAAACATTATTTGGTTTTAAAAAAGTAGTGTTGGAATAAGATCAACCGAGGTGACAATTTTGAAGAGCACTTTGAAGAGTTCTTGTATTTGTATTAATAGAAAAAAGGCAATCCTTTCTTTATAATCTCTCTTACACATGACATGCTCATATATGTCTAATCTCTACAACAGAGGTGGATAGTCCTTGGGAGTCAGGCAGCAGCAGTTTCTGAATTCCTGAAATGTATAAGATCCTTTGTTGCCAGAGGGATGTGGTGTCATAGCCCCTGTCTTTGAGGCTGACAGTCTGAGTCCTCACGTACTTGTCATAGGAGGTGGAAGGCACATTTCCCAGGCATCCTGTGGAATACCCTATCGGAATTGGTATTGCCCTGGACAGTGTGGCTCAGCTGGTTGGGCGACATCCTATGCACCGAAAGGTTGCCTGTTCGATTCCCAGGCAGGGCATGTGCCCAGGTTGCAGGCTCGATCCCTGGTTGGCAGCATGGGCAAGGTAGTCAATCAGTGCTTCTCTTTCACTCCCTTCCTCTCTCTTAAAAAAAAAAATCAATAGAAATGTTTTTGGTTTTTTTTAAAGAACTGGTATTGAATGCATTATTTGTTGAGTGAGTCATACAGATTCCTCATTGTGTGAAGTCATAATGTATTAATAGAGAAGATATCTTTTCATGTTGGGATGTTTTAAGGGCTTAGTTCTGTAAGGATAAAATTAGGGAGTTGGTGTGTGCCATCACAAGTGTTTGCCCATAACCTTTCTTCATAAGAAGTGATGGAGAAAAGAAGGAGGGTACTTCAGTATACTACTTTTGTTGCTTTGCCCTTTGCTGTTTGACTCTTCAGTGCCAGAACATCCATTAACCGTGTGGTCCCTTGCTGAAGCCCTTGTGTTTGCAGGGAGAAGGATTCCACAGCAGGCTGAAGACACCTGCCCCTCTTTTGCTGGCAGCTAGTTGCCTTTCTTTTATGGGGTACACGCTTATTGTGATTGTAGTGAGGACAGTTGAAGCTCTGGTGATCTTTGATCCTATGATTTTGTTACAAAACAGAAACTCTCATTTATAAGTAATTCTGTGGTTGTATACATTATTTTGTGGCTATACCAGAAGTTTTTTTTTTTATTTACTTTTAAAAAATATTTTTTATTGATTTCAGAGAGGAAGAGAGAGGGATAGAGACAGCAATCATTGATTGATGCCTGCAAAGCCCCGTACAGGGGATGGAGCCCGCAACCCAGGCATGTGCCCCTGCTGGGAATTGAACCTTGAACTACTGGTTCATAGGCCAGTGCCAACCAACTGAGCCACATTGGCCAGGCAGAAGTTTTTATTTTTATAAGTAAAATTTAAATGTTCCCTGTTAATTCTGTATTGTTTTGTGTTTTGTTTTGTTTTTTGTTAATCCTCACCCGAGGATATTTTTTCCATTGAGTAGAAGGGAGTGAGGAGAGGGAGAGAGAGACATTGATTGGTTGCTTCCCGCATGTGCCCTGACTGGTGTGGGATCAAACCTGCTATCCTTCAGTGCGCAAGAAGGCGCTGTAACCACTGAGTCACACCGGCCAGGGCAAATTCTGTAACATTTTTTGATTAATCCATTTAAAATGTCAAGCTGACATTAACATTTCTGAGACTGAATGCCTCAGAAACTTGACACTTAGAAAAATCACATTGTATTCAGAGACATACTAGGTGTGTGTTAGGGTATAAACTTTTCATTCATGGATTCCTTAACTTTGCATTTCCCATTAGCCTCTGTGTAAAATAAGTACTTAGTGAATATATTTTTTCTTTATTTTTAAGTATATTTCTTTATTGATTTCAGAGAGAAAGGGAGAAAGAGAAAAACATCAGTGATGATAGAGAATCATTGATTGGCTGCCTCCTGCACACCCCCTACTGGGGATCGAGCCTGCAACCCAGGCATGTGCCCTTGTCCGGATTCGAACCTGGGACCCTTCAATCCGAAGGCTGAGCCAAGCCGGCCAGGACCTCAGTGAATATATTTAGGAAAAAACTGCGATAATGTAATTCATTTGGTTAGGGATGCTCCTCAGTTAAACTTTTTCTTAATCTCAGTATCTTTATTTTAAGAACCACCGAGTGACGCCAATAGAATATATTACCAGACAGAAAATTTTAAAACCCGTTAGCTATAATGATTTATTAACTAGATTTCCCCCATGTTCCCTTTCCAGAAGAAACAAATGCCAAGAAAACCTGGTGTTATATAGGTCTTTCTAAAAATAAATTCTAGGACTGTTGGAGGAACAAATGCAGTCCAGCTTCACATTGTTGTACTTCCTGACGGTTTTAGAGGAGCAGGGGGGTGACTCGGACGACCTGCAGAGACCTCTGTCACGAAGGAAGCACGCACTTGATTTACCTGCCGTGACTTTACTAGAGAAGGGCAAATTGTTCTTGCATTTTAGGGTTACTTGAAGCACAAATTGAAAGCTAAATTATTGCAGCTAATATTTAGGTATCGCCAGGTACTCTTTGAGCACTTTATCTGCATTATCTTCTATAAGAGATTCCCATCTTATAAGTAAAGAAAACGGGCTGAAAGAGGTTAAAGTCATTTTGACCAACATCACACAGCTAGCAAGTGGTAGGGTCAGGATTTAAACCCAGTTTTGCATGTAGGGCCTTAGGCTGTTAACCACTGTTCCGTAGCATTTTCTCCCCCTACAACTGAGGAGGTACCATCTTGTTCCCAAAATAAACAGCGTTGCCGTTTTAATAGGGTTCAGGAAGCAGTTCTTATAATTAGGTTTCTAAAATAAGAAATTAATCTGGTAAGAGACAAGTTTGATTAATAAGTTTTATTTTAAAAAGCACAATACTATTTTAAACCAGAAGAAAGGGACATGTATTTATTGAACAAAATTACTTGGGTAGTACATTTTTGTAAATTTCCTAGTAACTCAGAAAGCGTTGTCTGTGCCCTATTAGATACTTCACAACCATGTATGATGGGGGGATGAAAACTGAAGAAATATGCAGTTTAATACCTCAGCATGTCGCTTGAGGAAAATACAACTTGTTCTTCTATCACCTTATAAAGTGATGAGAAGACTGCATGGAATAAAGGGAGAAAGAAAGGAAAGCGTATTGTTGTAACGGTAGTTATATACCTTGAGTGGACTAAGGAGTTACTATTATTTGTTTTGCAAGAGAGCAAGCTATCCTCTCTGGATACCAAGGAGACCTCACTGACTGCAGCCTTAACCCTTAGTGCCTATCAGGCTTTCCTTTCAGCTTGGACTTAATCCTCTTAAGCTCCTAAGTTCAGGAATAAATGTTGGTTTTCAAGGTAGCATTTTTACCACATTGTATTTGTTTGAAAAATTATTCTGCCTTACTCTTAACTATTGCTGTGTACGTCGTGTTTCTAGGTAGGTGAGCCTGTGAACCAATATGAAGAGGAGAAAATAGCCTTCTAAGGAAACTGGCCCACAGAAAGGATGGCCTTCTTGGACAATCCAACTATCATTCTAGCTCATATTCGACAGTCACATGTGACCAGTGATGACACAGGAATGTGTGAGATGGTTCTCATTGATCACGATGTTGACCTAGAGAAGATTCATCCTCCTTCAATGACTGGAGACAGTGAGTCTGACATTCAGGGAAGCAATGGTGAGACTCAGGGCTATGTATACGCCCAGTCAGTCGACATTACCTCAAGTTGGGACTTTGGTATTAGAAGACGCTCAAATACAGGTAAACATTGCCTTTTAGTCATGTCTTCTGAGTTTTACATCACTAAACAATTTTATTCAATGATGCATAATGTTGGACTAGATTTAATGGCAAAGTCTCAGTGTGTAAACAGGAGTGCGCACATATTAACACCAAGAAAAGAATAGGTCAAAGCAGTATGTCCATCTCCACTACTGAATGGAGAGAGAATGATGCTATTAGATGGAAGTAGAAAGTTGGCTATTAGAGGCATGTTGGGTGTTCTATTTTCTGAAGTCTGTAGGAAGGGACTTGAGAATCTTTAACAAAGCAACATCGGTCCTAGTAGGTAGACTGCTGGGAGGCAGATTTCAGGTTGACATAATACAGAACTTTTTTTCTTTTTAATACATTTTTATTGATTTCAGAGAGGAAGGAAAGGAAGAGAGATAGAAACATCAGTGATAAGAATGAAACATTGATTGGCTGCCTCCTGCACGCCCCCTACTGGGGATCAAGCACGCAGCCTAGGCATGTGCCTCCAACTGGGAATTGAACCCTGACCTCCTGGTTCATAGGTGGATGCTCCACAGCTAAGCCACACCAGCCGAGCAATACAAAACCTTTTAGATGGGCAGCTGACCAGCCAAGGAGGGCTGCTGCCTGAGGCAGTTCTTGCCCTTCGAGGAATTGTAAGGGTTGGAGATTAGAAGGAGATAGCCAAATATTTACTGGGACTGCTTTTTAAAAAATATATATTTTTATTGATTTCAGAGAGGAAGGGAGAGAGAGATAGAAACATCAATGATGAGAATCATCGATTGGCTGCCTCCTGCATGCCTTCCACTGGGGATTGAGCCTGCAACCCCAGGCATGCATCCTTGACCGGAATCGAACCCGGGACCCTTTGGTCCACAGGCCAGCGCTCTATCCACTGAGCCAAATCAGCTAGGGCCGGGGCTGCTTTTTTAATAGGAATTCCTATATTGGTGTGAGATTAGAAAAGGTGCTCCTGTTTTTGATACATTACCTTTTTTTCTTAAGTTGATCTCTGCACTTTGATCGTTGTGGCTTGAAAGTACTCAACTTTGATATATATATATATATATATATATATATATATATATATATAGTCATTAGTTTTTAAAGGTTTATCACTGCCCATTGTCCAGCTTTTTTTTTTTTTTTTTGGAAGCATTTCAAGGGAAATGTGATGAGCCAAGGCCTTTACTGCTACAGATAAATTATTTAGAATATATAATTGTTCTATAGCAGAGTATTCTAGGAGGGTTTTTTTTTGTGTGTGTGTGTGGGGGGGGGGGGTTGGAGGAAGGCAATAAATCAGAAAATAGAATCTAATCAGTAACAGTATCCTGCTTTTGCTCCCAAGAAAAGTAGTGGTAGGAGATGTGGAAGAACATTGAAAATACTTGAAGAAAACTGCGGGTAGAGCAGGTTACAATTTACAGAGAAGGCCCTGTTAAGATTTTGGTTCACAATTCAGTGTTCTGTGACATCCACAAAGAATAATTTGTTCTCATGATGAAAATAATTAATAGCATTTTCTAGTATCTAAAGGAACTTTTATCAAAATGGGATTTGAGTGAAGGTTTGACTATAATTTAGAACCATTGATTCTCAGTTCTCTGGTTGAAACTGACTTCCTTGTAGGTTATTGAGATGATATCTTATATGACAGGTTGAATGGATTTCAGTAGGAGAATGCTGCTCAGTTGAGAGCTTCATGATTATATTACTTCAGCTGTACCCTTCACATTTATTAATTGCAATTGAATGGAGTGGGATTTGGTTAGATACAGTGGCATTGTCAGAATGCTTTTGCCAGTATAGTTTACATTTCGGGCAAGATTAGTTTGTGTTTCCCTACCATAGTGCTAAGGCAGGAGTGTATGATTTCCTACCTTTGAGAAATTTACTTATTTTATTTTTTTGTTAGCATTGTACCACAATAGGAAGTGCAATAGGAAACTAATTTAAAGAGATTGCATTAATTGTGACTTTCTTTTCCATTGTGGTCCCTATAGATGTTGTTAATGTATGTTGGACAGTATTTATTTAAAAGATTGGTTCAGCTGATTTTGCCTATGGTAATCAGCCTGTGGCAATATAATCACAAATGCATAATTTTAGGTAATGATTTGTTATTGTTGTTGGAATTTCTTAAAATAGCACTTATATAATTAAGATTTTGGGGTGTCCTGTGACCAAGGAATTTACTTTTTAATCCTTTCAGCATATCTTGAAATTTTGTATAAGAAAAATTGTTCTTTTTAAGATTTGACTAATGTTACAAAGATACAAATCATTTATTTTACTACCTATAAACTATTTCAGCCCACTGAAGAAAAGCTATGCTAATTTATATAGCTTTGACATTTTATAATTTTCATGATTTTTAGATAAAGGATTTTATATTTAAAACTTTAATAGTCTAGTCTGAGTTCATTTATCTTTAATTTTTGAAACGGGTAGAGTAATTCATAACAGTAATTTTATTCCTGTAATGTAATATTCACTTCAGTTCATTTGTGCATTAAAATTCCTTTAAGACCGTTATTAATGATTTATATAATGAAATGTCATATTAATCACAGAAGTTTTCACATTTTATTATTCTCTTCCATGTTAATACTATCTTTATGATCTCTATTAATGTTTTATATCCTCTAATTTCAATTATAAATCAAGAATATTTTCATGTTTTTGTTGGTATTTGCTTTTCAGGGGTGCCACCTTTAAAATTTTATGACTTTTTCCCTACATATACAATATAAAACATCTTTATTCATATAAAGGTAGTTAATTATGTCTTTGTTTATAGTAAACTTTCATTGACAAACTTATAGTTATAATATTTCTTTTCAAGCTCAAAGATTAGAACGACTTCGAAAAGAGAGACAAAACCAAATCAAATGCAAGAATATTCAGTGGAAAGAAAGAAATTCTAAGCAATCAGGTAAATGGAAATAATTTTCATTGTTAACGTGAGATTTATATATTTAGTGTACATTATTATACAAGTGTTTTTTTAAAATTTTATTGATTTTTTAGAGAGAGAGGGATAGAGAGTTAGAAACATTGATGAGAGAGAAACATCGATCAGCTGCCTCCTGCACACTTCCTACTGTGTATGTGCCCGCAACCAAGGTACATGCCCTTGACTGAAATTGAACCCGGGACCCTTGAGTCCGCAAGCCGATGCCTATCCACTGAGCTAAACTGGTTAGGACTTAATTCATCCTTTTCAATCCTCTGGGTGGTTACCTCTTGTGTTTTGAGATTTGAACTCTTCATTTGGGTGCCACTCTTCAGGCTGGGTCTCAGGGATTGAGTGTGCGAGGCAGGCACATTTTGTACACTGTCATGCTAGTTAGTGCCTTGTTCTTAGAGCCAAGGAGTACCTGTGATCTGGATGGGCCTCTGGGCTGTAGATTTCTCCTGGCAGCTCTATCTAGCCTAGACTTTACCTGGCCTTCTGGCCTCAGTAACAGTCTCTGTTGCAAATATGCGAATTCTTTGTTTTAGCTTAGAAACCATTATGTTACTGGCATTATTAGCATATGCAGTATATGTTTATAAGATAATGTATTACCAAATAAAGTGCTATTAAAATATTTTCTAATGTTTATATCATGTTTCCTAGACTTTTTTTTTTTCTTTCAAAGAAATGTCTTCAGTCTGCCTTCCCAGGACTCCCAGTCCCACCCTGCATTTAATAGATGTCCAATAAATTTTTGTTGACTGACTCCATCGCTATAGTAGACTGTTATAAAACTAACAATTAATGATTACTAATTATCACCAACACCTATCTAGTGCTGTTCTAAGCAGTTCTTCTGCATTACCTCCAATGCACTGATCTCATAAGGTGTAGGTGTCATTGATTAGATGAGACAGATGAGATGGAGGCTCAGAGAGATTAAATTTGCTAAAGTTACAAGGCTGGGAAGTGGTAGAGCCGTACAGAGCCATGTTTTGTACCCAGCACGTCTGCCTCTAAAGGCCAATCTCTCTGCTACACACACTGTGTAAAGTGGTTCTTGCTTTCTCCTGTGATTGTAAGCCTGAGTGTGCTCAGTGTGTCTGATTTTCATAATGGTTGCTTCTAAATGATGACCCAGTAGAACCAGAAATCCCACTTACTTCTCTTTTTTGCATCTCATTTCCATGACTTCCTATATATTATTTTATATATATTAAAAATCTCTTGCCTTGGCTGGTTTGACTCAGTGGATAGAGTGTCAGCCTACCAGCTAGCTGAAGGGTTGCGGGTTTGATTCCAGTCAAGGGCACGTGCCTCAATTGCAGGAAAGGACTCTTTGGGAAGGTGATGGTGGAGCAGAGGAGGAGTGAACCACACAGATACTGGGAAATGAGTGTCTAAGACAAGCCAACAGCAAATGGAAAGTTTCTGTGACAGAAGTGTGCCTGATGTATACAAGGAATAGCAAGGAAAGGATGCTTATTGGTCGGAGTAGAGTAAGTAAGGGGAAGAGTGGAATCAAAGGAGTAAGTAGTAGGAAACTTGATCATGGAAGATCTTGTAAGAAATGTAATTGTTACTCTCAGTGAAGTGATTTGATCGAGTAATGATGTGATATGTTACCCACTTTTTTATTTTTAGTTTAAATTTCCTTTAATACAACTTAAAAAAAATGTTTTATTGATTTTTTAACAGAGAGGAAGGGAGAGGGATAGAGAGTTAGAAACATCAATGAGAGAGAGTCATCGACCAGCTGCCTCCTGCACACCCCTGACTGGGGATGTGCTGGCAATTAAGGTGCATGCCCTTGACCGGAATCGAACCCGGGACCCTTCAGTCCACAGGCCGAGGCTCTATCAACTGAGCCAAACTGGTTTCAGCTAATACAACTTTTTATTATAGAAAATTTAAAACATATACAAAAAAATAGAGAGAATGGCATAATGAATCCCCCATGCTATTATTGTAATACTCTCCTTTTCCTCATCAGCTTTGTCTTCCAGATTTTTGTGCTAGGTGACATTGGAGGGTGTGAGAGGATTAAGATGTGCACCTCGACTCTGAAGAATTATAATTCCAGCCAAAACCGGTTTGGCTCAGTGGTAGAGCATCGGTCTGCGGACTGAAAGGTCCCAGGTTCGATTCCGGTCAGGGGCATGTACATTGGTTGCGGGCACATCCCCAGTAGGGGGTGTGTAGGAGGCAGCTGGTCGATGTTTCTCTCTCATCGACATTTCTAGCTCTCTATCTCTCTCCCTTCCTCTCTGTGAAATATCAATAAAATATATTTTTTTAAAAATAATTATAATTCCAAAATCACAGAATATTAGAGTCAGGAGAGATCTTCAAAATTATCTACTAGTTGGATAAGCCCAGAAAGGTCTAGTGAATTGTCCAGATTACACACCTGGTAGTGGCAAAGCCAGGCAAAAGCTTGGGTCCTCTTGCTATGAATGCGTTACCTATAGAATGGCTGCTTTGTCGGTTTGTCTGACTCACCCCAACCCCAACCCCAACCCGGTCCTTAAATCCTAATTGAATTAACAACCCTGACCTGTGTGTTTTTTATTGACGTGTAGATGAAGCTTTTTTCCCCTCATACATTAGACCTGCATATGTCCCTGGACCCTCCTTCCTTAGGTCCCAGAGAAGACTTTTTAGGGAAGGTGGACTGGCTGTTTTTCTGTGTGTAATCACCAAGATGTTTCTGTCTTCCTCTTGTATCACAGCCCAAGAGTTAAAGTCACTGTTTGAAAAAAAGTCCCTCAAAGAGAAACCTCCAAGTTCTGGAAAGCAGTCAATATTGTCTGTCCGCCTAGAGCAGTGCCCTCTGCAGCTGAATAACCCCTTTAATGAATATTCCAAATTTGATGGCAAGGTAAGTAAAAATAAAATTTGTGTCTTTAAGTCCGTGGTTTTCTTTCTTTTTTAAAAAATGTATATTTTTATTTATTCAGAGAGTGAGAGGGAGATAGAAACATCAATGATGCAAGAGAATCATAGATTGGCTGCCTCCTGCATGCCCCCCACTGGGGATCAAGCCCACAACCTGGGCTTGCACCCTTGACCAGAATCGAACCTGGGACCCTTAAGTCCATAGGCCAGGGCAAGTCTGTGATTTTCAACCAGTGTGTTTCAAGAATTTTTGAAACATGCAATACCTGACTACTTAGTCAGGGGCCCTGGCCTCTTTTCCCTTAGGCTGTCAAAAAGACAACAGCCAACACAACAATAGTCATCTGTGTGAATGCTCTACCTTGAACCATAAATTTATAGGCTATATAATAGAGTTGCATCTTGTTTGGTCACTGCAAAATAAGGTTGGTCTGATTGGTTAATTCTTGGTACCAGAAATTCCTATATACAAGTATAGACATCTGATTATTTTTTTTAAATGTTTTTTATTGATTTCAGAGAGAGGAAGAGAAAGAGAGAGATATCAATGATGCTAGACTCAAAGTTTGCCCACCCCTGTGCTAGAGAATCATCCATCGGCTGCCTCCTGCATGCCCCACACCGAAGATCAAGCCCGCAACCTGGGCATATTCCCTGACCAGCTATCAAACTGGAACCTCCTAGTTCATGTGTTGACACTCAACCATTGAGCTACACTGGCTGGGCATAGGCATCTAGTTTTTAAAAAGTCACTTTGGAGCTAAAGGGGTAGGCAGTTATCATCATTATATATATTTTTGTAAGTCAATCAAAATTATATCTATTTTTTTGAAGATTGGCAAAAAATATATATATTTTTAGTGTGCTGCAGAATTTTAGTAACTTACGTGTGCCATGAGATGGGAAAGGTTGAAAATCACTGCTCTAAGTAAAAACCTCAATCAAGTGGAATTATTGGTATTATTATATTATTATTAGATTTAGGTTTTAAAAAATGACTCAGATATTTATAGAATGTCACTCATACTTTTTTTTGAGAATGTACCAAGGTCTGAACTGGGTTTACTGTAGTAATATGTTGAGGAGGGTTAAGATAAAACCAGTCCTGAGATGTGTGTCTGTGTTTGGTGGTGGTTGTGTTTTATCTCCCACGTGTGCTTGAGGGCTTGGTGCGTGGCTGGGGCCGATCAGGGTCTCACTGGGCGGGGAGCCGGGAAAGCGGTCCGGGGGCCGCACTGCCTTGTCTGGGTCTGTGTATAACCCGGGGATTGCTGAGCTTAGAGCTGCATTTCAGAATTCCAGGCACTGCTCTGCTTGTCAGAATTTCATTGTAGACAATCTTTTTTGACACTTGCTGTGCAGGAGACTTTTCTTATAGTAATTCACAATTGTAACATTAGTTTATTATTTTCCTTTTAGCAAAATGGCCACTATTCTAGGTGGAGTACAGTCCCATGGGCACACCCACCCCCCGGCTCCATTCCCTGCCATTCTCTGTTTCTGTGCTGAGCTGGGCCTCTTTCAGAAGACAGTAGAGTTGACTTTTATATTTATTGCCATTTTGTTGCTGTCTGGCAGTGGCAGAAGGGTGCTGAGTGATAGCTTGTTGCCTGGAGGGGTTATGTACAATTTGTCTTATTCAACACCATTGCAATTAATAAACATACAGCTCTTTGCTTATGTTTGTATTTTTCATATTCAAGTTCTGGTTATGTGCTGCTTCTGTCAGTTGCATCTTTGAACAAGGTGTTTTCTCTTCAAAACGCTTTTACCTGCCCGGCCAGCATGGTTCAGTAGTTGCGCATCGACCTCTGAACCAGGAGGTCATGGTTTGATTCCCAGTCAGGGCACATACCCAGATTGTAGGCTCGATCCCCAGTGTGGAGCATGCAGGAGGCAGCCAATCAATGAATCTCTCTCATCGTTGATGTTTCTTTCTCCCCATCTCCCTTCCTTTTTTTAAAAAAATATATTTTATTGATATTTTTTATAGAGAGGAAGGGAGAGAGATAGAGAGCTAGAAAAGTCAATGAGAGAGAAACATCAACCAGCTGCCTCTTGCACACCCCCTACCCGGGGGGTGCCCACAACCAATGTACATGCCCTTGGCCGGAATCGAACCCGGACTTTTCAGTCCGCAGACCGACGCTCTACCACTGAGCCAAACCGGTTTCGGCCTCCCTTCCTTTTTGAAATCAATAAAAATATATATTCAAAAATCCAAAACTCTTTCACTTCATACAATGCAGCATGTTTCCATAGGCTTAAGTGAGCATTTATGGCCAGCAGCATATAAGGTCATTGATGTTGGAGGGGAAGGAGAATAAGAATTGGAAACAAAATGCATAGGTAACATGAAGATAATAATATGCTCATAAAAGTACTGTTAGTAAGTTAGAGATTGTATTGACTAATGTAAAGCTTCTCTTCAAGCCTGCCCTCCTGCCTTCTCCTTTTTCTTCCGGTGGAACGCAACAAAGAGAAGGAAGGGTCAGCCTCTGGAAAATGGCATGTTGGGCTGTAGAGGATTTTTTTCTTAAATACTAAGTTGATTCATTCGGATATATGAGAAGTTACTGGGTTAGGTCACATGGTTGGAATTTATTTTCTTCCATTGCCTGAAACCACCTCATTGTTTGAGAATGTGATTGCTGGAATAATTTATATGTGGTAATGCTTTGATGCCAACAAAATAGCACAGCTCTTTTAAATATTATATTCTAGAATTGTCATCATCATCATACTATTAGATTCTTTTATATCAATATTTAGGTTTGAATTTGTCAAAAGGTTGTGATCTCTGCTTGGTATTTATCTAACTTCCGAAATAACAAGGAGAAATTTTTAAAAAAATGTAAAGAAGCCATTTCGTCAGTCACAAAGGAATTATTTTTGCTAGATGTGTGTTTACATTTAAGGCTCTGGATGCTTTTGTCATATTAAGTCTCTTTGTAATCAAAGAATGTGGGGCAGTCACCATTACACATTGATTAAGAAAGATTTATATAAGTCTATCTTGTGATGAGATGCTATTTTATTATTACCCTACATATTACAATTGCTAAAATATAATTAAACCCTTGTTCTCATCTATTTTTAATATTGATGCATTTGGCAGATATGTAATGAAAGTGGCTAATATTTGAAGGATATTGTACTGTACATATTAAATTAGTCTTTATCTTTGTGAAATGCATCAATATGATATTCAATGACATCTCAATGATTAATAGAGAATTATACTTGAGTCAAGCCTTTTTGTAACCTAGAAATTAAAATGACTATTCAAATAACACCTCAAAATGATCAAATTAGCATTTTGTGATTGCATAATAATGGGATTGTAGTAGTTATAACAGCACCATGGCTGCCTCTGGAGCTAAGATCATGTCAACCCCTTGATAATAAAGCCTTTTCTGTGAGAGTCAACTTTAATAATTTCCAGATTGATTCTTCCCATAAATCATTTGATGTTCGGCACTAAATTTTTGTTGCTGTTGTAACTTAAAATTATTTTATTCTTATTCAGCTCATATTTAAGAGGTGAAATGAGTGTCCTTTTAAAATGATTCACCATCTTGTCATTGAACACCATGCTTTTTACCTCAAATGTAAGGTTTTCCCATGTATTTTTCAAAGGTTTGTTAAAAGCCACTAAAATATGTAGGTTTTCCCCCCTATATTTATTCACAATGCTTTTCTTGGGAATAATGCTTGCCTTATTTACATAATTAACTGAGTTGCTTAGGTCTCTTGGGCAAATGGTACATAATTGGGGAGAGAAGGGGACAGGGAAGAGTTTGGGGTCTAATTAAATATGCTAAAAAACTACTTAATTATGTATTTCCTCAAGAGACTAACTGCTGTGAAATCCTCCTTAAGATTAAGCTAGCATTAGGTTTGAAAAAAGGATTTTTGCTTTTGATATGGCTTTACTATTACATTGTGGTTAAGCTAGCACATCTTGTTCTGACAGTTTGTGCAAACTGGATTGTTGGTGTTATCGATTCTAAGTAAGCATCTCTCAGCTGTTGTGCTCAATTAAAGCGAATACTTTCAAATAGTTTTTCGTTTCTGTAGCTGGTTAATCTCATTTTTTAAATTGGTTGATTAATTTCTTGAAGGCATACAATTGACAGGAAAAGGCTGTATTTAGGCAAGCGCTTTGCTGTAATTTTGGCAATGTTTTTTTTTATCAGGATTATTATTATGTTTATATTATTTCTTTGGCAAATGGGTGGTATTACCTTTAGAGTCATAGATTATGAATAAGTCTATTTACTGATCATTTGAAAAAAGTCTAAGATAGATTGCAGTTCGTTTTAGGGCTTAGTAGGACGAGGTTCAACCATCTGTCCAAATTCTTCAGGTTTGTTGAAAACAGGACCTCTGAATAGCTTCATTAACGAAACAGAGACTGTCTTCTAGAGGTTGAGACAATCAGAAAACTTTCTATGCCCGCCCTGACTTCGCTGTATGTGGGAAATGTTGTTGGACATGACAAGGAGTTGCTTTAAGGTGTTAAGGGGGTGGTTGCTATGGATACGCAGTAAACACTCAGCACTGATTTAAGTGCCCCTAACTATGTGGATTTCTGCTCTGTCCCTCCACCTGTTTCAAATAAAGTCATATTTTGAGCATCAAACTCTTTTCTTTCCATGTCTTATCACTTGAGAAGCTTTTGTTAGGTTGTCATCACTATTTTAGTTAAACTGAGTTTGCAAATGTTATCAACTAGAGGCCCAGTGCACAGATTCGTGTATCGAGGGTTCCTTCGCCTGGCCTGCGCCCTCTCCAATCCAGGACCCTTTGGGGGATGTCAGATAGCCGGTTTCAGCGATCGATCCCCGCAGGCCCAATCCGGACAGGAGGGAGCCTGGTCCTGTGCATTTAGCGCCTGTCCCCTCGTGGTCAGTATTCGTCCTGGTGACTGGTTGACCTGTTGTTCGCTTGCTTAGGCTTTTTATATAGATAGATGTAGACAGATCATCAGAAGTTCAACTGTCCATTTCCTGTCAATACAGTTACTACCAAACAAATAGTACCGATTACCAGTTGTGTCATCTTGGTTCGGTTTTCTTCACCTCTCCAAACTTCAGTTTCCTTACCTATGAAAAATAGTTACTTCCTCACAAATTGATGAGATCATCAAATTGGATAATCCTATGAGATAAAGCCCCTAGCTAGCACACCGAGAAGCAGTATAATTTAACTTACAAGCAGACCTATTTTGTGGTGAGAGTTGAGTTTGGATCATCTCAGGCCACGTGCTTCACTTCTGGAAGCTCCAGGCCTCACATGGGGAATGAGGTGATGACAGTGTGTCTTCCTCATGAAGATTAATTGAGATGAGACCTGTTTAACAAGCAATGTAGCCATAGGAAGCACTTCTGCCTCTTTCTCTGTAAAGGGTGGGGCCAGTGATGCTGTCTCTCCTCTTAGATTGTTGACAGGATCGAGTCAGAGAAAATGAGCTCTTAAAATCAGAAAACCAGGAGTTCAGAGCAGCATCAGGAAACAAGATGTGCAGCAGACGGGAGGAAGGTGGAAGCCCAGGGAGCCTTGTGGGGTTTGGCCTTTAGCTTTAAATGTAAGATAAAGATAAATAATGACTTCCTGTGTGTGTGTATATTTTTAAAAAAAAAATTTTTTTTTGCAATGGCTATGTTTTTAAACATCAAGTAAGAAGCCAAGACCGGTTTGGCTCAGTGGATAGAGCGTCGGCCTGCGGACTGAAAGGTCCCGGGTTCGATTCCGGTCAAGGGCACATACCTTGGTTGCGGGTACATCCCTGTTGGGGAGTGTGCAAGAGGCAGCTGGTTGATGTATCTCTCATATCCTCGTTTCTAACTCTCTATCCCTCTCAATTCATCTCTGTGTAAAGTCAATAAAATATATTTTAAAAAACACACAAAAAACAACAAAATAAACATCAAGTAAGAAGGTAGTTCCATAGTAGTAATTGCTCGGCAGCTTACTAAAATGTTAAATATCTTTCCTATTTGACTTAGTTGAATTCTGCTCTACATGTAGGGTGAATGTTTGCCTAGGCAAGTGCTTAAAAAGCCAGAACCACTTCTGGTTCACATAGACAACTGTGCCGTGGATGATGTTACCTTGTTAGAAAGTAACCGTTTCTCTGTTAGAAACTGTTTTAACGGGGAAGCTGCGGAGAGCATGGGGGAAGGGATAATTCATGAGTGCTAATTGCTTGGCTGTTAATTTTCATAAGTGTTGATAGAAGCAGTTCCTTAAATTAAACTTTGTTTAAAATGTATCAGGGGAAATATTCCACAATGTCGAGCCTGAAGTGAAAATTAATATGAATGCTGTGGCAATTAACACATACTGGTTAATAGCTTTTAGCAGCATTTTGGGATGATAGTCCTTAAATACATTTTTGCATGCTGCTCTTGTTTCAGCATTGTTCCATTCTATGTCTGGATAATTATGAACAAATGTTTTCTACAATTATTGGCATTAAATAGTTCTCTTCAAAGAAAGTCACTTAAAACTTTGCAGGAAAACATGAAGCCACTGAGAAATATTGCAGTCAGAAAAGGTCAGCAAATTGAAATCGTGTTTTGAAAAAATTGCCTTTGGAGGAAAAATCTGAACTTGGAATATTTGCTGTTATCATGGGGATGGGTCCCTCTGATACGTTAAGCTACTTTAGCTTCATGACTTCTTACTAAAAATTATAACCTGGACTTTTCGTGCTGGCTATGTTTCTAGACTGCAGTTTTTGTTTCTTACTGCCGGGGTGGAGGTGTGGCCTTGAGCCTGAGGGCTTTCTGGACTGAGAGCTTCCTTCTTTCCTCTGCACCCCGCAAGTTGGCCAGTGCCCACCCTCCCCCGGGTGGCGGAGGTGTGTGTGTGTGTGTGTGTGTGTGTGTGTGTGTGTGTGTATGAGAGAGAGAGAGAGAGAGAGAGAGAGAGAGAGAGAGAGAGAGAAGAGAGAGAGAGAGAGAATGAGAATAGATATCAGAATCCAGAACCTTCGGTGCACTGGGTGACATTCAACCAACCGGGCCACTCCAGCCTGGCAAGAGAATTTTCAATGAGGCAGATGTCAGATGTCATTTACGGAAATACATTGATTGTAATTCTTGGAGGTTAGAAGAACAAGAGGTAAAACATGGGCATATTTTTCTTATAACAAGATTACTTTGTAGTACCACCCTCTTCCTTGCTAATTAATTACCTGATTAGTGTTTAAATCTGGATGAAATGAATTTAAAGCACTGAGGTCCTAGGGAGAACCTAGGACACAATCTCTGTAGGTTGTGGTGGGACTGGAGATGGTGGGAGTAAGAGTTGATCTCCTACATGTATGTTGGCACCTTCCTCTCTTAATCCATCATAACAAAACTGTGATGTAGGGAGTATTATCCCCACTTTATGGATATGCAAGTGAGGCTCACACAGAGAAAGTGACTTGCTCAAGGATTTACAGTTATTGTTATGAAGAAAACTAAACACTTAATAATTGAAATTTTCAGAATTTAAAAACAAAAGAATTTTTTTTTTACCAGTGAACTTGAGCTCTGACAGACTGGTTTCAATCGTATCAATTATATCTTTTGGGTGAGTTCACTTCTTGTAAGCCTCGGTTTTCTTACAGGTAAAAAAAAGAAATAAGAGCCGAAACCGGTTTGGCTCAGTGGTAGAGCATCGGTCTGCGGACTAAAAGATCCCAGGTTCGATTCCGGTCAGGGGCATGTACATTGGTTGTGTGCACATCCCCGGTAGGGGGTGTGCAAGAGGCGGCTGGTCGATGTTTCTCTCTCATCGACGTTTCTAGTTCTCTGTCCTTCTCCCTTCCTCTCTGTAAAATATCAATAAAATATATTTTTTTTAAAAAATAAAGAAAAATAAGAGATTGGGCCTGTGCTGGGAGGTGGGGATGGTTTACACATAGAATATACTGTATGTACCACAAATGATTTTTTTTATTTCCACGGACCTTCCTGGTGAACAGAGTGTATTCATTGGCCTATCCATCCACCCCTCCATCCACTTATTCATTCATCCACCCACCCAACAAATTATTTACTAAGCTCCCACAGTGTACTGGTTCATTTCAAATATTTATTACTTACTGGCTCCATATTAAGCATTAATAAATAAACAGAACTAACTGCCTTGGAGGAATCTGAAAATAAGAGTGGCCAAATAGCCAACAAGTAGAGGAACTATACTTGACGGTCAGGGTTGTGCCCTGTGCAGGGAACCATGACGGTGGTCCATGACTCCGGGTGTATCTGATTGGACGAGGCCAAGAGCAGCTAATGTAGTGAAGTGTGGTAGGTATTGTAGCAGAGATCCATACAGAAGGCCGCGGGAGTTTGGGGGCAGCAATGACATTCATCTAGTTTGTTGTCCTGTTAGGTTTGTCTGAATTTTTATTGTATTAATAATTCCTAGAGGGCAGAGACTCAACTTTGGTCACTCTTGGAATGGAATGAAGCCCGGCATGGCGCTTTCCACACATAAAAGTGGAAGTTTTTTTTAATGGCAGTGATAAATTTCAAATGTCATTACTCTTTGAGGCTTGCAACTACATGGCAGTATCATAAGAGCTGTGTTTTATTAATATCTCCACTCCTTTCTGTTAAATTGAAGTTTTAACACCTAGACAGAGATACATGTAGGAAAGTAAGTTCAAGGAATTTGCAAAATATGCTACTATACAACCAAAGATTAAATTGATTTGTTATATGTACATTTAGCTACAATTCATTTTAATTGTCTGTATGAAGTTAAAAAGTATTAGTGTCAGATAAAGATTCATCACCAGGGTGTGATTTAAGGCTGGTGCCGGAGAACGCGGGCATGTGTTCCGGCAGATGTTTATATAAGGCGCTGTCTTTCCTGACAGCAGTTAAAAAGTATGGTTATAGTAATCAAATTGTGGTGCAGCGACTCAGAGGCTAGGGCCAGATTGAATTAAAATAGATATAAGATTTATGAATAGCAATAGCTGTGATAAAATTTCACTGCCTTCTTCAACAGGAAGGACTTTTTCCACAGTGGAAAGAAGAAAATCTAATAACCACTTTTCTCAAACTGTGGTTTTGCTGACTTTCATTTTCCCTTCCTAATTATAGCATCAAAACAATAACTTGCTAAGGTTTTTTATTTCATCCATGCATCCATGGTAACCTTTTTTTCTTCTTTCTATCTTATTAAGTGCATAGCATTAAAACAAATATTTTTTTATGATAATTGTTTTAGTTTAGAAACAAAATTCATGTAAATATAGCCTATGGGTTTTAAACCCTCTTTTAAGGGCAATTTTTGTGTGTGTGTTTTTTATAGAGAGGAAAGGAGAGGGATAGAGAGTTAGAAACATCGATGAGAGAGAAACATCAATCAGCTGCCTCTTGCACACCCCCTACCTGGGATGTGCCCGCAACCAAGGTACATGCCCTTGACCGGAATCGAACCTGGGACCTTTCAGTCTGCAGGCTGATGCTCTATCCACTGAGCCAAACCGGTTAAGGTTTAAGGGCAGTTTTTATCATTGTCACCATTAACTATATTTTGTACCAGGCCCTGGAATGGGTCCTTTATATTGTCCTAGTCACAACACTGCTTTTTATGGACATTTTTACTACATAGTACAGGTAAGGAAACTAAAACTTCACAGAAGGACAAATGACAGCTAGGACTTCAACCCAAATTTGTGAGGCTCTAGAGCCTCTTTCTTTAAAAAAAAAAAAAAAAATATATATATATATATATATATATATATATATATATATATATATTTTTAATTGATATTTTACATAGAGGAAGGAGAGAGATAGAGAGCTAGAAACGTCGATGAGAGAGAAACATCAACCAGCTGCCTCCTGCA